>JAOWBN010015777.1:0-22508 GCA_028565015.1 Pinguicula moranensis
AACAAGATGATTTTAGTCATCCAGTATACATGAAACTAACAAGAGCACAATGCTCTAGGTCACACTAAACTAACAGATGGAACGAAAGAAAGCGTATCGGCAAGCAAGGTTAGAGGCAAAAAAAAGTAGTGGCAGAAGCTAAAAGCAAGGCATACGGCGATATGTATAGGAGATTGGACACTAAAAGAGGGTGCGCAAGGTATGTATAAGCTTGCAAAATCCCGAGCTCGGAGTAGTATGGATATTGACACTGTAAAGTACATAAAGAATGAGGACTGGAAAACTCCATTGACATAGATGAAGATTAGAGAGAGGTGGGAAAGATATTTTAGCAAGTCGTTTAACGAGGTGCAGGATAATGGTAGCATCTTGGGGGGTTGGAGTCGATGCGACGACCGAAAAATCGGTGCTTTGTTAGATGTATATTAGCATGGGAGGTGAAGGGGGCCCTTAGCAAGATGGGGACGGTGAAAGCGGTGGGGATGGATTAGATACCGATTGAGGTGTGGAAGTACCTAGGAGAAATAAAGGTGCAATGGCTAACGACGCTTTTTAATACTTTCCTACATACGGGAAAAATGCCAGAGGAATGGAGAAGTAGCGTAGTAGTGTCATTCTAAAATAACAAGGGAGATGTGCAATAATGTAGTAATTACCGGGGTATTAAGCTCTTGAGCCACACTATGAAATTGTGGGAGAGAGTTATTGAACGTAGACTACGTAGCGAAGTACATGTGAAAGATAACCAATTTGGGCTTATGCCCGGAGGTCGATGATAGAAGCAATCCATCTTCTCAGACGGCTTATGGAGAAATACAGAGAACATAAACGGAGTCTCTATCTGGCTTTTATAGACTTAGAGAGGGCGTATGATTTTATACTTATAGAGGTTATTTGGGAATGTTTAGAAAACAAGAAGTTGTCGTTGATGTATGTGAGGGATATAAAGGATATGTATGATAACGCGAAGACGAGTGTGCAGACCCCAGTGGGAGAAATAGAGTATTTTACAGTTGATATAGGATTGCACCAAGGCTCAGCACTGAGTCCGTTCCTTTTTTCGGTGATTATGGATGTACTTTCTCGAGACGTACAAGATGAAGTACCATGGTGTATGTTGTTTGCAGATGACATTGTTTTAGTATCAGAGACGAAGGAAGATGTTTCCGCTAAGCTGGACCATTGGAGAATGACATTAGAGGCCAAGGGACTACGCTTGAGTTGCTCAAAAACTAAGTATATGGCTTGCAATTTCGCAAATGAAATGGAGGAAGTTGGAACGGAAGTTAGGATTGCCGACCAAGTACTCCCACAAAAGGATTGATTCAAATATCTAGGATCTGTCATAGAAAAGGATGTCAGTGTTGATTGCTATGTTATCCATCGCATCAAGGTTGGATGGATGAACAAAAGATCGGCCACTGGAGTGTTATGCGATAAGAAATTTTTTTAAGGACGGTTATAAGACTGACCATGCTCTACAGGTCAGAGTGTTGGGCTATGAGCATGTCACATGAGCAGAAATTTGAAGTGGTAGAGATGAGAATGTTAAGATGGATGTGTGGGTGTACATTGTTAGATAAGATCCCAAATGAGATCTTTAGGTAAACACTAGGTATAGCATCTATCAGTGCGAAGCTGGGGGAGGGGAGATTGAGATGGTTTGGACATGTACGCAGAAGACGTGTCAACGAGCTAGTCAGGAGAGTTGAAGGACTCCAAGTTGAAGGAAGGCGGGGGACAGGGAGACCTAGGAGGACGTCGCAGGAGCAGATTCAGTTAGAATTGGCGAGATTAGACCTCTCTGAAGTCATGACCTCTGATAGGACGAGTTGGACCTCTGTCTACCCTACCAATGTTCTCTGTCCAAAATCAAGTATGCATATACACCTGTCCGTTATCTCTCTATAAATTTCTAACTGTAATAAGAGTTAGGTTATATTGACTTCTTTATCTATCCATCTATATATTTTTATTATCTGTTATTACATTTTATTTTTATTTTATTATTGTTATTTTTTATTTTTTTTCTTTCCACCGTGATCTACGAGCTGGGGGTCTTTGAGGAAATAATCTCCTTATCTCTTCGGATGTACGGGTATGACTGCGCACATGTCACCCTCCCCAAACCCTGCCTACGGGCGGGATTTACTAGGTATGTTTGGTTTGATTTGGTTTATTTTTAATTCGACTACTCGGATACGAGAAGAAATTGAGCCTCGGTAGGACTGACTCAATTTACGGCTATTGGGCTCGTTATAATCGAGTCCAACATGTGGAAGACGGAAAATGGGCTTGAATTGA
Source organism: Pinguicula moranensis (assembly GCA_028565015.1). NCBI lineage: Eukaryota > Viridiplantae > Streptophyta > Magnoliopsida > Lamiales > Lentibulariaceae > Pinguicula > Pinguicula moranensis. The sequence goes on from JAOWBN010015777.1 coordinate 2,305, forward strand.
TTCAAGCCCAACTAAAATTAGTGGAATTGGGCCCAATGTGCCTAATATAAAATGGTGTAAATTGAGAATTCACGTGAGATCAAGAAAAATTGGTTTTCATCTTCACGCTTCTTCTCGTCTTTTCAAACCGATCGTTGCGAAATCGAGGGAGAAAGAACAATGGCGAGCTTGACGTCGCTGGTTGATTTTCGTTGCCATCTGTGGTCTAGCAGCCATGCTCCAGCTCGTCAGGGAGTGCTCACGATAGAGGTCTCCTATTTTGGAGATTCCGTGATTGAACAAAATTCAACGAACTCCACGGGTTTTGTTGATTTCGATCAGAATTCAAGGTTAGTTCGCTAATCCCTTCACCAAGAACATGGATTACACATATTAATGGTTTTGATTTCGATTCTTGTTTTGATTTTGGGAAAACCAAAAATTTCAAAATTGTACCTTGAAATCCAAACCGTTTACCAAGAAGTAGTTACTTATGATTCATAACAGATCTCCTATCAAGTGTTAAAATGCATGCAAGGAAGTAGCTGAATCATTCAGTCTGTCATCGAATATGGGAATAGTTTTTCTGTTCTCCTTGCTCGGATCCAGGTTGTCCGGTGAATGGTATGGACCATATTATGGATTACTAGTTCAGTGCTCTAAAAATGAGCCTGATTTTTGGTCTTCCATATGATCCAGATCATTGGTATCCAGATTGTTTTCCACGCATCTGTTTGAGTTCCTGGTGGTTTTGCAGCTAAGAAATCCTAGAATGTTGGCGCTTGATTGATGTTGAGTATGTTCACAGCTTCATGGGATGGCCATTTCTTGATTACTTTCTAAACCTTGACAGCTACTGTGCACTCTTGGAATAGGTGTTTGATTGTTTCTTGTTCATCATGACATAATGGGCGGCTTATCTTTTGGTTAGCTGGAATTACATGCCTATTATCGAGGTTTTCCTTGGTTGTTATTGCATTTTGAAGTTGTTTCCATGCAAAGATTACTGCTTTCTTGGGGAAGAATCGATTCCAAATGCTTTGTAAGATAGTTGTTTCTTCATTTGTGAACACTATTGATGTTTCTGTAATAACCTGTTTGTAGGCTGGTTGAACAATATACATTCCACTTGTGCTACCTGCAAATATATAGCCATCTTATCAATGTTCCTGTGGAGTTGTCTTCTGCAAAAAAATATGTTAGATTATTTAAATCAGATAGTTCAATATCGTTCAGGTTTCTCTTCCATTCCCATATGCCCCTCTCCCAATTTCCTAGTTCTAAAATGCTAGACTCCCTCTTTGTACTGTTCTAAATTGCCACAAACAGACTAGGTGGAAGACTGCATTCATGGGAATAACCACAAGACCATTTAAAGACCGAATGTGGTAGACAGAACCTTCATATTATATGGATGTAATACTCGCGACAGGACAAGCACCTTCAAGCCATGCACGTGCTAAAGTTAGGAACCTATCTTGTTGGATATGTGATTAGAGTATGATCTGTTTATGACCTATCAGCTCATTACAGGGATTGCTCATCGAACAGAATCAAGTTGTGTACCAATATCTCCAAAAAAGAAGAATTGATAAGTTGACAGTTAGGACATTCCGTTTTGGTGAAGAGCGGATGACGACAATGATCTGAATGCTGAGATGCTTTGTGATTTTCTATGACTCTAGGTGAGCCGTGTACTAGATCACCCTTAGCTATACCTGATAGGAATTATGAGGAGAAGACTATGACTACAGATCCACTCCACATAGGCGAGTAGCCACCGTTCGTGTTTGCGCCTCAGTGATTTTTGTCCTTTCACCTCCTTTTCTTTTTCAATTATGTACTTGTAAATACTATATTTATTTTCATCAATGTTATAAAAAAAGGATACATTTAGGTTTCATTCATCCACACAGAATCTTACTTCCTTTCCACATCCTAATTTGATTTTAATATTTTGAGTAAACCAACTACCTCGTAGTGTGTCTTGGAGATCATTCCACAACCTGGATGCATATGCTCTTCCTCTCCTTCTCCCCCTCGACCTCACTGTTTGTTCCTCTGGTTTATTCAACTCTCTTAGTTCACATATGGAAAAACTCTCAGTCCCATAATTGGATTTCAGTATCATATTTTTTATACCCCTATCACCTTTCAATATTTTGTCCCCCCACATTCCTAGCATTGCCATATTAAAAGCATAGAAACTAAGGACACCCAGACCTCCTCCTTCTATAGGTGCGAAAATCATTTTCCAAGATGACCATCACATTTTTTTCTTGTCATTGGTGCTCCCCTGATCAAAGATCTTTGCATACTGTTAGTTGTTTGAGGACAAAAAGAGGAGATCTAAAGAGAGCAAAATAATGAGACGGTAGATTATCTAATACTGAATTTAGAAGTACTAGTTTCCCTCCTGTAGCAGGTCTTCATGTCTCCTTTTTCTTTGGGTTAGCCCCCACTGGCAAACCAATATATTTAAAAATGAGTGTTCCTGGTTCACAACCCATGTAAGCTATCATTTCTTCCATTATTGATTGTGGCATATTTATCCCCATAAGTTGCTTTTGCCTAAATTAATGCGTAGTCCTGATATGAGCTCAAAATTTTGGAGGATAGCCTTAAATGACCTTATTGTATTCCATGATGCTTGTCCAAATAGGATGGTTTCATCTGCAAAATGCAGATGTGATACTGGTATCTTTTCCCTGTCAATCTCTACTCTTCTAAATTTTTGTAGGTCAGTTGCTCTATTTATCATCACCGAGAGGCCTTCTGTTGCCAATAGGAATAAGAAAGGTGATAATGGATCACCTTGTCTTAGTCCTCATTGAGGATAAAGTTCTTTGATGGGACTACCATTAATTAGAACTAAAATAGATGCTGACTCGAATAGTTCTTTGATCCACCATAACCAACAGTTTGGAATCCCATTTTATCATTACATCTTGCAGATATGTCTAATTGGGTGTGTCAAAAGCCATCTCAAAATCAACCTTGAAGATTAATGATTGTTTTTTCAGCGTTTTCATCTCATCTACTATCTCCTTGGCTATCAACACACCGTGAAGAAGTTTTATGCTCTTGAGAAAGGCCATCTGGTTGGCTTATATAACTTTTTCCGTTGCAGGACTAATATGGTTGCTAATACCTTGGCTATGATCTTTGGCATGAATCATAGGTCTGTATTCATAAACTTTCACTTGTTCCTCAATTTTAGCTATCAGAGTTATGTGAGTTACATTGCTACCCTTACCAATCTTACAGTTTCTGTAGCCAACATCATTTGGTAGATATCATCCTTCATCAGGTGGAGAATTTTTTTGATAAATCTGAAGTTCAGTCTATATGGACCTGGGCTCTTATCGTTGCCACAACCTTTGATTGCTTATAGAATTTCTGCTTATGAAAATGGGGTTACCAGCCTATTTTTTGTGCTTGCGGACGGTGTCTTTAAGCTCATATTTGAGATTTTGGTTCGGTTCAATGCCACTTCAGTATATCTTGTTTCAAACTGTTTTTTGATGCCTTAACCTTGTCAGCTTCTTCAATCCAGGCAACACAATCCCATACCCTATTATAGCACCTCTCTATCTGTTTTTCTTGATCCACCTATGGAAATAAGCAGTATTTTCATTCCCTTTTTGGATTCAATTTATGTGAGATTTTTGATATAGTATGCTATCAAGGTTCTTAGAAACCTTGAAGTTGTTTAGTAAATACTAAAACAATGTTGGGGAAATAAACGTTACACATGCAATTCCCAACAAATAACATGAAAAAGAGTATTGGCATTTATCTAGTGAGTGAAGCTCTAAGCTGCATTTTCCAGTCTAGTCGTTTGATCGGTGCCTAGATCCTTTGGGCTCATGTTTTTTTCTTTTTTCCTTCTGTATTTTTTTTTGTATGTCCCTATTGGTTATTTCACTTAATAAAATCTTAAAAAAATACCAATAAAAAAAGGTGTGAGCATTTCAAGCATGTGATGCAATCATCATGGGTTTAGTGTTCAAAATTTGCCAATGTTCTTCATATAAACCCTTTAATACCTCAATCATGTTTTGGTTGATATACTTTTCTCACTACTTGTTTTGGAAGTAATGTTATGAGAATATATGAAATCGGCGTCTGTCAATGCTGATGCATGGAAATCAATATAGATACCCACAATATGGAAGATCTGGTTGGCACGAAATCACTCCTACTTTCTGAATCAGGAGGTAAATGTGCAGTCTATAATTCAACTCATTCAAAGAGCTATTTGGTTGAGAATAAGATCCATAAGATCCACAGCCATTTTCTCCTATTCTTTAACTGATTGGTTAATGAATCCATATACATGCATTGAGTTCCGAAGTCACATTCTTCGCACTAACACCCTTTGGTTATGAGTTGGCTCTATTGGCAAAACACTGCACAGAAAGTTTGCCTTCCAGGTTATACCTCCTGATGAGACACTACTGGAACTTACCTGATACCGTCTGCTAGAAGCTATCCAGAGTAGTATTCTCTTTCCCTCACTTATCTATGTCTATTTATTATAACTGCATTCCATCTTCATTGAGGTACAGGTTAGGTGAAGATGAGGGATGTATAGGCAACTGATTTTTTCAGTATGAAGTAGCAGTGAGGCTATCAGGCAGAAACTTTTGAGCTGATAAATGAGCTTTGACGCAAGATATTTAAATTCATCCTGATCATAACATGGATGTACTTCAAGGAGAGTTACTACTTGGATTTTGATCTCTCTTGGAATCTCTTCAAGGAAAGTGTTGGAATGTGATCATCAAGAACTCAGGATACTAAACGGGGAAAGGAGGGAGGGTGGGGTTGACAAAATCACTAAACCATGATGCTATAAGGTAAATAGGCCGAGTTTTGCTAACTACCACAGTAAAGACTCCTATAGCCCTTGTGCGGCCTGCATAGTTGAAAGTCAGCAGATCACTGCTCCTTCATCCCTTAAGTCATTGCTTAATGGGATTTAGCTGCACTCTCTTGACCTTGATACTATAAGGTATACAAGCTGAGATGGGTTTTCTAGCATGATAGTGACCCCTGTAGTCTCTGTGACGGCCTGCATAGTTGAGGGTTATGTGATCACTTGCTCATCCCCTTACCCACCCATTATATTCGATCCATGTAGCATTCTGTGCACCTGATTACTCCATCTTTTGCATTCATCTTTTTATGTTTATCCTGTATTTTCCTTTTGTATCTTCTTATCGCTGCTAAGGATGTTGTACATTATTATTATTTTATCAATGAATTATGGCTTAACAAAAAAAAGAAAAACATATTTCAGGGACCTGTGGTCCAATTTTCCAGACTTGGTGTGTGCATATGATGCACACCCGAATACCTTTAAGTTGATCAGTTTCTGGTATTTACCGAACCACATAAATTTCAGACATTTAAAATCTAAGGCCGCTGAAGGGCTCTTATATATCAGATTGGAGACAATATTCAGAGCCTCACCCAAAAATGGTTTATTTTAAACCAAAAAGTTGCAAGTAAACATCTAACCTTATTTAACATAGTTTTGTTCATACGTTCAGCTACCCCATTCTATTAAGGAGTATGCCTAATAGTTCTATGCCTAGTAATACCAGAATTAGAACACCGATTGTAAAATAAAGAGTTGCAGAATTCAAGGTCATTATCAATTCTCAAGTATTTAATATTATTATCAGTTTAGTTTTCAACTAAAATTTTTCACTCTTTAAATTTCAGAAAGGCTTGGCCTTTAATTTGCAATAGAAACACCCAAATCTTTCTACTGAAATCATCAACCAAACACAAGAAATACTTATTGCCACCATGTATAGAAATAGATTCAGGACCCCACAAATCAGCATGAAAGTACTCAAGTTTGTGTTTAGACAAATGCACCCCTTTAAAAAAAAATTCAGCGTATGTTGCTTTTTTAACACACAGGCTTCACAGGAGTCAAATTCAGAAGTAGCATGCTTTCCTAAACAGCCTAGGGAATGTAAAACAGATAATCCATTTTGACTCATATGTTCTAATCTCAAATGCCACAATTTTGTGATTTAAAAATCCGACAGGACCAATGAACAATCATCAGTTTGCTCTAAATGCTTTTTTTTTTTTCCAAAAAATATAATATATTTTTCCTCTTTTGCAGTTAAAACATGTTTTTTCATTTTTGAAAACATTCAATAAACCATTTTAAGCATGAAAAAAACATCCAGATTCTTCTAATGCTCTTAAAGAAATTAAATTTCTTTTCAGATTTGGAATACATCTAACATCGGACATGTTAACACGTTTATTATCAGAAAGATGCAAGTTGGTTATTACTGTACACTCTACTGGACATGCATTATAATTTCCCATATAGACCACACCCTTTTTAGACTTGTCCAAATTTTTAAACCAATTTTCACGTGGACTCATATGAAACGTGCAATCAGAATCTAACACACATTCAGTACATGCAGAATTATCAGAAATAGTAAGCACGTCAAACACATACAAAACCTCAATAGCATCATCATCAACATTTTTATAATAGTAACATTAGACCTGAATTCTTTTTCTATTTATTTTTGAACTAATAGCAATCTTTTATTATATGTCCAACCTTCTTGCAATAATGACATATCCTACCATCCTTATATTTCTTATTCTTATTGTTGTTTTGTTTCTTGTTATTCCTAAAGTTATGGCCATTATTATTATTTTTAAACTGTTCAGGTTTAGTATTAACAAACAATGCATTTGATTGTTCTCTAACATTTCTCAATTCTAGTTCCCTAGATTTAAAGCCAGACATAATCATTTCAATTTTACGCACAACTCCAGAATACTGTAAAGCATTCTTACCAACCATTCTTCAGTTAAAGAATTTAACTGAATCATAGCTAAACTAGCATCATCTAAGTCATGTTATGTACCTTTCAAAATTTGACTCAATTTAAAAAATTCATCCAAATTTTCATCAATAGACTTGGCAGAATCTATTTTTATAGGAAAACAGTGAACCCTTTACAAAGATTAAATGTGTAGGAGTTTTATATGAATACAAATTGTTCAACTTAGTCCACAAAGACACAAAATTTTCATCCCCATCATTTTTCCTAAGCACCGAATCAGACAGATTCAAATAATCAGATTATATGCTTCTTCCTTAATTTTTTATTCTTTTTTCTTTGCATCTTCAGACCACTTAGTCATATCTATTAATAAAGTATAATGAACTTTATTATGAGGCAGAAGAGCTTTTATCTTTTTACTCCAACGATTAAAATAACCTTTATCGTCAAACGAGTTGATCTCAATCATAGTAGTCATGCTTCCTACTGGATTTAACCGATTCTAAGTTACTATCCTTTAAAACAGAGAGTAATATAATCACAAAATCAACAACAGTTAAGTAACAAGTCATAGAATCTCAAGAGATGATAAGTCTCAATACTCACAAAATCACAGAAAACGACAAGCCTCAAGTATATTCAAAGAGGAAAGCAATAAATGGCCCCAGATGCATTGCCCACAAATTCTCAGTATACAAATCTATAGATCTAAAATCTAAGAGTGCATGCAATGGAAACTAAAACTACATAGATAACAAAAAAGGTAAAAAAAATTCACTACCCTAACTTTGTTAGGGTTTTGCGAGATTAACTTCTCGCTTAGCCTTTAACAAAGCCTTTTTCAATAAATTTCCAAGAATCGCCACAACCAAATATATTTGATCGGATCTACACCAAAACCAGTGCAGTGATACCACTGTTATAATTCTAATTTCAGATCTATTCACACAAGAAACTGATTAGTAACTTTGTGAACAATAAAATTGAAGGAAACAGAAACTCAAACGGAGACAAGATATAAGTCCCATGGTTCTCCAGAAAAGTATTTTTCGTCTACATCCATGTTGAGCTCCGAAATTTGATGCTCGCAGCTAATGTTATCACTTCACCGAACCAAAATAGCATCAAAAGTTACAGCGACCAAATCTCTCGAACAAAATCTCACAAATCTCTCAAACTAAGATCTCAGAATCCGGCGAACAATCTCGTCGAAAAAGCAGTGACCACTAGTCACTTTAGATCTAAAAAATAGGTCGACAATACGCATGAAAACACAAAGGCAAGACGAGAAACCAGAGGTTTTTGGTAAAGAGTAGAGAAAAAATCTCGAAGCCACTTGTGAAGAGAGGGGAAAAAGACACATGAATAATGCGTGTATCGAGGTATAATTCAATATATATCACCCCAATACTCGATCCTGACCGTTGGATAAGCTTCATCAAATGCTTGTGATTTGATCCTGGTAAGTGTAAATCTTAGCCCCTGGATTGAGTAGCATTTTCAGCGATCCAAATTACTTCTTTACACCGCTTGATAAAGACCGTTGGATCACGTTAGTGAATGGATGGCCCGGATCAACTATTACGTGGTGGTTAGACTCTCGAGGCACCGCTTTGTTTCTTGTCGTTGGATCAACTTATACGTGGATGGCTTAGATAAGTTCTTATAAGTTTAGGCAGTAAAACATGCAGACCATTAGATTAGAATGTAGATGAACGGCTCAAATCGTATATTACATAAGTCTTGGATTAGGAATGGCATTTCATCAATTTTAGATCATAATATAGACGAATGATCAGGATCATTCCACGTGTCACAATAAATATCATCCGATCAGATACCACATTGGATGGCCAAGATTAAATCATTTAACAAGGGTATAATTGTAATTTCACAATTAACATACAAGTTATCTAAAAATATTTTTTTTGAAAGATCGACACACGCAAATATTTTTGTGCAACAATTTTATTTTACTAGAGTATCGAACTCATGACCTCTCAGTTTTAATGAGGGTATTTTATCACTATACCTATATCCAAAGACTGCAAGGTCGGAAATGTTTCTGTTAGTTTCTACGTTAAAACAAGCAAAAATTCATTTCTATGTATTTCTACTTCTTGTTCTTTAATCTTAGTTGTCATTTGATATGAGTCCCTATACCGAATTGTAGTTAAAGTACTTTTTTTTTATAAGCCAAATTCATTAATGATAAGAAAAGTATGTACAGGATTTCCTATCATCGGTAAGAAGTAGAGTAGTTAAAGTACTTTTTAAAACACTTGAAACATTTCTTCGAACTTATTTTTCCCTTTTTTTTTAATATTTTTAAATAATTTTTGCGAATAATTCTCTGTACATTATTACATTATTTTAACTTCTGTCAATGGCACTTATACTTCACACGAACTTTTATTTTGCTACATACTATCTCAAATTATTTTGTGAAGATGAGTGAAGCCGAGTTTTCAAGAATAAAATATATGTGATTGTTGTCATATTCACAAATCTGCAATGCGTTCGCTATACACCTTGAATTATTTCGAATTAATGCGAAAAGTTGGGATCTCTAATATAGATTTTGATGGCGTAGGTTAAACATGGTATAACTTCACCACAACATTTATTAAATTATTAGTTTACAAAATAACCCTGAACCCTATACTATATAAGCCTAATGATTTGTCCTAACCCTAGCAACCGTCGAATGTCCGTGTAACGGTTCTCTCTTCGCCTCTACACAACTGAGAAAATGTCTCAGAAGAGCTCCATGTCATCAAACGATACGCACGACGAGCAAGCCACCTCTCATATGGGGATGTCTTCTAAGATTGAGATATGACTAGGCGATGTGGTTGAAAAAACAATTAAGATCGACGCCACCTCTCCCCCGGCCAGTTCGTCGAAGGCAACACCTGAAGGGTTCAAAACTACCTCCACGAAAAACCTGTAGTGGAGAAAGAGCCATTCACTGATAAATTGCGATTGGACTGACTCCTTAGGATGAGAGATGAAAAATGCGTATGGTATGTCTATATAAACGAAGAGGATGACAGTGAAAAACCTGAGTTTGTGAAGTTTCCCTCTTTGCCTGGTAATGAGTTAGGGCCTCCATTTTTGTATATGGATCTGAAGACAATGATGAGAAAAAAGTAGATCCCTGATGTTGTTTGTTGTTTTTGAATATTTAGTTGTGTTTAGTTTGTTGGTTGTTGGAAAAATTGTAAATTTGCTATTGTTATTGTATTTTGGACAAATCTGTATATTTTTCTATTGTTTATTGCTATTTTTTTGGACACATTATGAAGTCTTTCATTCTTTTCAAGTGTGGAGTTTTTCGGACAGGGTTTGCTGTTTCACAATCACCCAGATTGACGTAGGTCATGTAGTTAACCTACGGTACATGTTGTCTACAATTGACCTTATTTTGTGATGGTATCAGTTCAAGCCTCAACAATGTTTTTTGCTATGGTATAATGCTTTTGAACCTCAACAAATGTTTTACTATGGTATAATGTTGTCATGTTTGTTTTTTGGACAAATATACTTGTTTTTGTATACTAAAATCTGTTGTCGCATCTATATGAAAAATCTAACAGACAAATAGTTACCATACACTAATGTTTGCAGCAAAATCTATCAGACCAATAAGTTAAGAAAATTGAAAATCCTAAACAGCAAAAAAGAGTTCAGAAAAACAGAAACCAACATAAGACCTTAAATCAGACAAAAGTTCAGAAAATACAATACAAATTCATAGTGAAGTTCCACTAGTTTGCCGCATTTGGTGAACCTATCGCCTTTACTGCACCCCACTTACCCTACTCCCTTCCTTCACACCCAAGATTCTTCCACAGTGCGTACTGCCTGAGGGTGCAACATGAGGTGATCTGCAAGATCGACCTTAATTTCAAAGTTGAGGTTCTCAAACTCCAATTTCTGGAGCAACATAGCTACCTTCTTGTCATTGGGCTCATAGCTCTCTATTTGAATTTCGTGGATATGAAACAATTGGCGTCTCTGAAAAACATAACATCAATATTTTCAAATGTCTCACCAGCTTTGCAATGAAACTGGTCTGACTACGGTGACTGTCTTTCTCTTCTTGGTGTTGTTGCCACTAGGTTCAACAGTTGAAGGCTACAAGGTAACTGCCTTTTCACATGGAACTGGCTCCTTGTATTCAGAAGAGTCTCCTCCTCCTTCGGCCTAATCATTAGATATGTAGGCGTTCACCATATCCATATCCTCTGCAGCAGAAGAAAAATCTGCTTACTGTGAAACTTGAGCCCAGTACTTGTTAAAGAGTTCACACCAGTCATCGTACAAGGGAAAGCTTTTCCTCTTCAGACTAGGGAATCTATTGTTCACATGCACAGTGAACAATCCTAGATTAGGTGACAATCAATTATGGTAAGAAAAAACAAACATATAACAACAATATAACCTTGGCTAGCCCATTCCAAAGCTCAGGACTGTCTACTACAAGGGTATGCATCTCTGAATCAATTGAAGTGCCACTCAAACTTGCAAACTCACGTAGTAGACCACAGTCCTTTCTCCACACATGAAGCTTGTTCACGATGTTCCCTGATACGATCTTGGATCAATCTTTTGAAGATCATTGGTGTGCGTCCATTCCCTTTCATGGCCGAAAATAAATGAGTCTAGCCTAAGTGAGATTCTTCCATCCAAATGAGTTCTAGCCCAAGTTGGGTTCTTCCATCCAAAGGAGTTCTAATCCAAGTTGGACCCTTTCATCCAAAGGAGTCATATCCTAAGTTGTCTCTTTCATCCAAAGGAGTCCTAGTCCAAGAGGAGACCTAATCCAAGTGAGATTGAACTTTCCTTTTACTTTATTTTCAAATTATTTCAATGTTTTTAGTCGGTTGGACTCTTAGTCTTTTAGGTTGATTTAGATTTCTTAGTGGTTTAAATTGATTCAAGATAGGACTCAAACATAGCCCCTTTACCTATAAAAGGACATGGTCGTAAAAGGAGACGTTGTATTTGATTATTACAAACCTGAGAGAAATCTTTTTATTCATTAATTCATGTTCTTTTGAGATTTGGTTGCATTGCACCTTAGTTGGTCTTTAAAAATGTGTGTTCTTGATTTTGTGTTTTGGGTGGAGCTGTCAATTAGGCGCCCAATTGAATCACTGCATTGATTTAGAAGTTGATGAAATATGTTGATTGGGTTTATAAGGCATAACACATTCTCCCTCTCGCATCTTTCCATACAAGTTTTTGTGAGACTTTCAGGGTTGGGTTGCACGCTGTATTTTTGAGCCATCTTTGTACGCATGCAAAACCTGAGATCTAGAATTTTATTTCTTACACAATGAAACAACCAACACACAAATAGTAGGCTCAAAAATATAACATGTAACCCGATCCCGAAAGTCACATGAGAACTTGTATGGAATGATGCGAGAGGGAGAATGTGTTATACCTTAGAAACCCAATCGAGCATGCTTCATCAATCGCTAACTTAAATGGTTATAAAAGGAACGAACAAATGCAGAGATTCAAGTGAACGCCTAAATGAAGTTCCACCCAAAGATCAACACGAGATTGAGGACACACTTTTACAAAAACCAACTAAGGTGTAATGCAACCAATTCTCAAAAGAAAGGGAATTAAAGAACAAAGAGATTTCTCTAAGGTTCATAATATTCAAAAAACAACATCATACAATAAACAACGTACATGCTCTTTTATAGGGGGGAATCAACCTACCTAAAACACTAAGAAACTTAGTTCGAACCAACCTAAAATACAAAGAGACCTAACTTGTAAATTTACCTTTCTATCGAATAGTTGTACATGTCAAAATTATTTAATAATGTCCACAAAAGGTAAGTTGCTAATTAATAAACTGAAATATTTTGAGAACAAAAGAAAAAGGAAATTGCAATTCAACTTGGACTAGGATTTCAACTTGTACTAGGATTCCAATTTGGGCTAGGATTCAACTTGGACTATGACTACTCTTGGGCTAAGACTCCTTTTGGGCTAGGATTCCACTTGGATTAAGACTCCTCTTGAACTAGGGCTCTTTTTGGGCTAAGAATCCACTTCAACATGGACTTGCTCGTACATTAAACACCTCTAGGCCAAATTCTTCATGAGTGTGAGAATCTTCTACATAAGCTTGCAATAAAATCATAGTTCCTGTCCAAGATCGTATCATTCCCCATTTCTTGAAAAGGATTCGACCACAAATCTTGACCTTGTGATTGATCTTTTTCAAAAAATCATAAGAACCATTCCCATAAGGATATATATATTCGATTTTTCGTTGGTTGGAAAATCTCACTTTGCGAAAATAATGAATAACTTTCAGACTGAACCAATTGATATAAGAACAGAATTTGGCATCCTTCAGGCTGAACGTTGCGATCACGATGTTTGACTTCCTCGGTTGGAACCTGCCCAAAAACCTTAACATTGTGATCACAACGTTGGACTTCCTCAGTCGGAACCTGCCCGAAAAACTGAACAAACCGCCAGGCTTTTGTTCTTAAGAGTTGACCGAATACTGCGATCTGATATCAATTGATATGAATTCTCGTATGTAAACAGAATTTTGGATCTAGATGTTTATTTCTTGCACAATGAACAATCAAAAGCACGACGTGTAACCCAACAAAAAGCCATACGAAAAAGTGGATGAAAGAGATATGAGATGAAGAATGTGTTATGCCTTAAAAACTCAATCAAACATATTTCATCCCCTAACTTAATAATTATGAAAGGAACTAATGAACGCAGGGATTCGATGGAACACCTAACTGAAAGTTCCACCCAAAGATCAACACGAGATCAATGCCATACTTTTACAAAGACTAGCTACGGTGCAATGCAACCAAATCTCAAAAGATCGGGAATTAAAGAGATTTCTCTCAGGTTTGTAATAATAAAAAACAATATCCTCTACAATAAACATCATGCATGCCCTTTTGTAAAAGGGGGCAACCAACCCATCAAAAACACTAGAAACCTAATTCGAACCAACCTAAAATACTTAGAGACCTAACTTGTAAAATTACCGTTTTATCAAATAATTGTACATATTATAGGTAAATTACTAATTAATAAACTGAAATAATTCGAAAACAAAAGAAAAAGGAAAATGCAATTCAACAGGGACTAAGATTCCTCTTGGACTAGGACTCATTTGGATGTAAGAATCCAACTTGGGTTAGGACTCTTTTGTGTAATTCAACTTGGATTAGGATTCCACTTAGACTAGGATTCGTCTTGGGTTAGGACTCCTTTTGGGCTAGGATTCCACTTGGAATAGGACTCCTATTGGGCTAGGAATACTCTTGGAATAGGATTCCACTAGGACTAGGACTCCTCTTGGACTAAGACTATTTTTATGCTAGGACCCACTTCAACTTGGACTTGCTTGTAAAATCTTCATGTGCATTAGAATATTCTCCATAAGTTTGTAACAAGATCATGATTCTTGTCCAACGTATCATTCAAATTGATACTAATTCTCATATGCAAGCGGAAGTTTTTTTTTATAAGTAACTATGTATTAAAATCAGTAAAACAGTATAACGAGAAGGCAATGATTCACCCCCAATTTGAAGGTTAAACCATTCCTACTAAAAATAAAGTTTACGGGGGAAAAACCTACTAACACATATTCTAGGATGGCGTAGCCAATAGACTATCGTCACCACCTCTGAAGGCCTGTCAAATGCTGTGAACCAATTCCATGTCTGCACTTTGATCTTCTCCACTAATTTATCTTGCTCGATTGTCTCTTCACGAAAACGAATCGCATTCCTTGCATTCCATATATTCCACGTAGTACAATGCCACACTGTCTTCCATAACTCCCTACCACACCTCCTCATCGCCATACCCATGTGAGCGATAAAATATGGCTCTTGGTCCACATGACCCACATACATGAAGCCCATCCAGTAATATATCGGCGACCAGACTGCATAAGATAAACCACAAGTAAAAAACACATGTGATGTACTATCCAATCCCCCAATACAGAAACTGCAAGATCTCATTTCTGCTGAACACATCATACCACGGTAAACGAGATTATTGACTGTGGCAAGACGTGACTGAAGAAGTCTCCAACAAAAAGTCATAACTTGGAAAGGTGCTCGTTTACCCCAAATCGAGGCAAGCATAGGTTGTGGGACCGAGTCATGGCCCAATGCTAGTCGTTGTACACGATAACCTGACTTCACTGAATACAACCCCAAGGAGTCGGCAATCCATTGCCATCCACCCCCCCTAATTTTGGCCATCGACCAATCATCATAGTATCAATCTCCCGTATCCAGACCTTCTCATGATCTCGAAGAGGTCTCCGCCAGGACCATATCAACTTCCAAACCTCACCCTCTAATAACCACTTGTCCAAAACAATAATCTGCTGATCAAGTGCCAACAGATATAAACGTGGGAACCGTCTAGCAAGAGTACCACTATCGAGCCAAACATCCTCCAAAAACTGAGTCAGATCACCACTCATCACTGTCCTCATCACTCCCTCCACAAACCAAGAGAAGTCACAAGAGACGCCTCATGTTTAAAGTTGAGTTTAAAATGGCATTTTGACAACATAGAATGAGTGTACATTTTTGAAGTTAAGCAATGTATGAATTTCCCCAAAAATGAATCCTTGATACAAGAATGTACCTCTGCTGCCACTACTTTTATTTTGGTTAACGCCAGTCCCACGAGGTTGTGGATCAGCTAAGAGAAGTCACAAGATACGCCTCATGTTTAAAGCTGATTTTAAAAAGCCATTTTGACAACATAGAATGAGTGTACATTTCTGAAGTTAAGCAATGTATGAATTTCTCCAAAAATGAATCCTTGATACAAGAATATACCTCTACTGCCATTGCTTCTATTTTGGTTAACACCAGTCCCACAATAAAATTCCAACTACATAATAGACTGAGACAAGGGTGATGGGACCAAGGTAAAATTCCCTATCGATCCATACCATACAACTCCCAGAGTGGAGAGATGAAATGACTAGCATATTATCGCGGTGTGGGGTTTGGGTGTGTGCAATTAAGAGCTAGCATGATGTGATTGTTGGAGGCCCGAGGCGAATTTGAATTATTGCATGGTTTAAAGTAATTGGACCTTGTAATGTGAATTACAGTTTTTTTTATCAATGTAACGCAGTTTCGTAAGTTCTTTCAATTAGAGACACAAACGTAGTCGGATCAGTATGCAAATTTAACTAGAGTCATAGGACTCATTGGGAGTATACTTGGTCAAAGGGGATTGGATTTGAACAGTCCGATCGAGCGATATGAATTTGGGAACAAACAACTTTTGTTCATTCATGGTCTGCTATTCACAGCATTATGTAGTGTCGGTTTTATTGGTGACCAAAGGTCTGAATGTGTTCCGATCGAACTAGAATTTTACCCAGTGATAAAGGACGTCTCAAGACATATGCGGACAAAAGGAGATCAGATTCTAACAATCTGATGATGAGGTATTGTTTTTGGAGCATATTATTCTCAAAATGAAAGTTTGCACATGACTTATGGAGATCAGATCAAGCATATGAGATGTTGCAAGTGTGGGAGACCATCGTCCCTGCTAGAAGCTACCAAGATGGATGTTCATTTTCCTTAATATGTCTTTTAATTAAATTAGTCCATTAATTGGTAAAAATTTTGAATTTTTATGTAATTAGGTAATTTCCTACTTTTTAGGAACTAAGTTAGGATTGGCTTCTTACTTAGGTAAGGTCCGATTTTAATAAGATTTAAATTAAGTAGGGCTCAAATAAAGTCTAGGAATTTGAATCCTAGACCCATTAAAATTGTAGCCTATTTAAAGGCAGATTTTGCCCCTTTTCAAGATAGTTTTTTTACGTTAATTTCATTATGAGCTTTGAGAGAGAGATCTTTGTTTATTGAATTCATATTATGAAGAGAACTAGGTTGCATGCATTTTAGGATACATGTAGAGGTTGATTCTGTGATGCTCATATTTATCATAGTATAGATTTTCGAGTTGGCATTTGATTAAAACTCTGGTCTATATTTATTTCTAGCGTAGTAGTTGGCTAGAGGTTGATATTCCATGTTTGATTGAGTTTCTACGGCATAATACGCTTCTTCTATCTCCATTCTTTTCCATCCTTCTATTTCGTGTACCTTTTTGTTGGGTTGCACAATTTATCCCTTTTTGTTGTTTAATTTCGAATTTTATTCAATTGGTGTGTTGTTGATACAAGAATAAGTTCCCAACTCCAGGTTTACATTTCACTAGCAAAAAATTCACACATTTGGTATCATAGCCAGGTTGAAATTATTCTTGTTTAGAGAGATTCTTTGATATATTTAGAATCCTAGTCTTTTTTACTGCTCGCGGAATGTAAACCTGGAGTTAGGAACTTATTCTTAAATCATAGCATGCCTCAAATTTTATCTCCAGAAGTTGATTATCTATACACTGGTCAAACCGACCTATTTATAAAGTTTATAAGGAATGGTCTTTTCCTTTAGATGTAACAAGTAACCGTCAAGTCTACTTGTGGAAAATAGTCGTTGCGAGTTATCTTGTTTTCGGGTGGTAGGTCATTTCTCGTCACCTCGAGCGGGCACTCGAGGTGGATAAGGCTTATGGTGATGGTTGCAGCAGACTTTTGCGAAAGGATGTATGTGGACATAGTTTCCACGGAGTCCTTAGATATTCCGCCGAGGGGATCCTCCTCAACCTCTAATAAGTGAGTTCGAGGAAGATCGTTGAGGTTTGGAAAATATTCCTTTAGAATTGCCTCTATGGCGTCTCCTTATAAACGGGCCTTCTTTAATGGACATCTTACCAGACTTTTTTGCCTCGCACATCATGCATCTCCCAAGTTTAAGGGTTATATTTTTATGGCCTTTGATCTTTCATTATTTCCTGCTTTTGGCTTTTCGCAGACATTTCAAGTCCCTTTCGCAACTTTCCTCTTCTTTCTGAAACTTCTCCGAACATAGCTCTATGTCCTACTACTTTAGGTCCCTCGATCAATTTTCTTCTTTCTTTTATTCAGTATACTAGCTGGATAGATTTTTTCTTTTGAGGTATGGGAAAGTTTCGGAGACCATCGAGTTTAGGGGAGTCGTCTAACCCTTGGAGTATCAAGACTATTAAATGTGATAGACTATATTTTTCTTTTCATTGTGGGCTTTACCTAGGGGAACCTGGCACACATCCCCACCATATATATATATTTGCTTTCATTATGTGATATTAAACTATGGATATGTGATTACATGTTATGTGGAAATAGAAAGCCAACTGGCTCATGCTTGTATATATGCATTCATGTGCATTTATTTTTTAATTGAGAATAAACTAGAGATGAATGACTAAATGCATACCTTGCTTCGTAATGAATTTATGTTGGACTTCAAATTCATTTGTTAGTTCATTTAAAAAGAGTTTATTATTGGTAGCTTTAGATAAATAGTTAGAAATAGAGATTTCTACGTTAAGCCAAGATCTATACATGTTAGGCAGAGAGAGTGTCTTTACCTATTGTAGTAATACCTAATGTGTATGGACTCGGGGTGACCTAACTATGTTATCGAAGAATGTAATCACAAGTGATGGAGTAAATTGAAGGAGAAGTGTGTATGGAAAATCTAGCTTCATTCGCCTATATCATGTTTTGAAGTGGTGTCCTAAACATGCAAAATCTACAGGGGCCATTTGATGTACGAGGGTCCTTAGTTGGTGATTAGGGGTTTATTTTCTAAGGTTATGGGGGTTCGTTTGATGTACGAGAATCCCCAAATTTTCCGCAATCACCTATGAGAAGTCCATTTGATGCACGGGAATTCTTTGAGTTATGAACACTAGCCTACAGTCCAAAACTTAGGATCCTACCTAGCCGTTATTAACATAGATACCTAATTGTATAGGCCTACTTAGAGCTAGTTATTGGCCCGCATATCCTCCAAGTTCCATAAATTTTCTATGTTTTCCTATGAAGTTGATCAAGCTAACAAAGGCATACAAGAGGTAATAATCAAGAACTACAAATACGAATTAATCCCAACTTCTCTTCAATATAGCTCAACACCAATCAAATCATGATAAAAGGAAAACTTCACTAGAAATCCATACAACAAATTTAGGTACTCCTAATCATAGGCAATGCAATAAAACAAGTTATTACAAAACCAATTTACATTTATTAAAAGTTAAAATACAAGAAGTACACTTTCCTTACAACTGAATCTACCGTAAAAGCGATAGAAAAGGTCCAATTTGTAGACACCAATTTTGGGAAAGATCTCTTCCATCTTCAATTGCACTTAATGAACTTGAATTGAATGCCAGCCCTAGAAAGAGAGGCTTTCAAAGTTGATAAAACTAAGAGAGAATATCTAGAGTGAAAATGAAGGTGGTAGGTAGAGAGTCTAAAAGAGGGGATGGGAGTACTTAGGGGTTGTTTGCAAGTTATTGTGCTTACGTAGAAGTAGTTTTTCAAAAGGTCTTTTGAAAAAAGGAGCTTTCATTAATAATTAAGAAATTGTTTGCAAAATATGCTTTAGTACAGTAAAAGTCACAAATACAGTGTTTGCAGATTATTATTTTTAAACGTGCTTTTCTTACCTTATAATTGGGAAATGACAAAGTTATCCTCAAATTAAGGATATTTTAAAAATATTAAATTATTTATAAGGGTAAGAATATCAAAAATTTAAAAAATTAAATAATTGGGATACTGGATCTTGTAGCCATCATTAATGGGCTTACATGTGTAGCATTTGTTGATCATGAATCCATAAACCAACCAAAATTTGGACCCAATTGATTTATCCGTGTTGGCTTGAAATTTTTATTTTAAAAAGAAGCCTATTTGTATTTGCTACTTCCACTGTACTGTAGTATTTAGTAATTTCACGTCTGTGTCTATGGAATCCCACACCTGATCAGCCGACAATCTATACCCAACTGGACTGGAAACCAGCCCTCTTGCAATGCAACCCTGAATAATTTGACGGACGGGGTTGGCTAATCTCCTCTCTCTCTCGCTCTCTCGTTCTCCACCAAATTTTGAGACGATTCCTTCACAAGTCGCATATATTGTTCTTCGCGATCTGATCTCCCTTCTCTCTAATCTACAGATCCAATCCGAATCACCATCCACCAACCAGCGAACGAATCGGGATCACGCAGAGACTCTATGGCGGCCTCGCGTCGGCTCCGGGAGCTACAATCGCAGCCCGGTAACAAGATCTGCGTAGATTGCTCACAGAAGAATCCACAGTGGGCTTCCGTATCATACGGAGTTTTCATGTGCCTCGAGTGCTCCGGAAAACACCGCGGGCTCGGCGTTCACATCTCCTTCGTCCGATCCGTGACCAT
>JAOWBN010015778.1:0-10815 GCA_028565015.1 Pinguicula moranensis
ATTACATGAGGTTATCTAGCGCCTCTTTTACTCGAGCGATTATAACGGTAAGTTTTCCAAATATGCACGATTAATGCTGGAAGGTATGAAATATCAAGATGATACTTTTGTCCATCTCATACTTGAAATGAGATTATTAATATCCCTGGGCCCCTTGATGCAGAAATAATTGTTATGCTGGCAATTTATGATTATGAGATATTTACATATTAACAATTATTTACTG
The DNA here is from genome assembly GCA_028565015.1 of Pinguicula moranensis. Taxonomy (NCBI): domain Eukaryota; kingdom Viridiplantae; phylum Streptophyta; class Magnoliopsida; order Lamiales; family Lentibulariaceae; genus Pinguicula; species Pinguicula moranensis. The sequence continues at coordinate 227 of JAOWBN010015778.1, forward strand.
ATATATCAAGAAAATATTAATGGTCAAGGATGACACATTCCTACGTTTGACATTAATCATTGGATATGAAGTGACGAAAGAATTAATACTAAATGTGATTTATAGGATCACGATGTATCTATATTAAATCGGATCATACTGCATTGATAGATGTCGTTTATGATTTATAAATTAATGTATTTAATTTATTACTTATTTAGATATGGATCCTATCAGGTCGCTCTATTGGTGAACTGAAAAATAATTAATTATGTGAGACATAATTGGCGAGTTTCACGGACGAAATTTAATTGGGTTTCGGTGGGATCCAAATCAAATTACAGTTAATTGAAATTGGATTTAATGGAATTAAATTCAAGTTATTGGGACCGAATTAAATTCGAGCCCAAGTCTATTAATTGTGTTGAGCCCATTTTAAAATCAATTATTAGTTAACTGATTTTGGGCCAAGAAGCACAATTAGAAATGAGATAAGTTCTCATTTTGTTCGGTCGAATGAGATTGACTCTCTTCTTTATGAAGAACATGACTTCCGCTCGCTCATGTCGCGAAACATTTCGACCGACTGAAACTTGCCATGATTTCGTTGGAAACCGGCCTAGCAACAGCTTCTCTTCGCCAGGGAGCGCTCCAGGTATAGAGTTACCTCGTTGGAGCTTCCGTGATCAGTTTTTATCCCGGTTTTGTCATACGAGTTTTGTAATTTCCGGCCAAGTTTTTTCGATTTCCAGTCGAATCGAGGTTAGTCAGCTCATCTTGTAGCTCTAGAACACGGATTAAACATGTTTGGGTTCGATTTCGTTGTTGGTTCGAAATTAAAATTTTTTGGAACGTTAGAAATTGACCCGGTTTTTCCTTCTCTTTATACCAAAGGAGGATACAGTCTAAATTCCTTCCTATGGGGAGGAACAGCCCAGAAGATCAAACCGATTTATTGGATAAAGTGGGATTATCTGTCAAATTATAGATCATGGAGGGTTGGGGATCAAGAACTTTGGGCTCTTTAACCTAGCATTGCTTGGTAAATGGTTCTGAAATTTTTTAATTAAGCCAGATAGTCTACTCAGTAAGACCATTCAGTCTATTTATATTACTATCGCAGGGCATGGGTCCAAATAATGGAAAGATCATGTAAATTTGTGTACTCGACGTACTAATTCAACAATAATATAGAACGGCGTATAGGAAATGGGGAGAAGATAGATGTATGCATTTAGGCGGGGCTGTGTTTTTAAACGGGTGGGCTGGGCCATGTTGGTGAAATGGGCGGTTTAGGCCTGTCCATTTCTTTGCTATTCTGGGTAGGGTTCAAAATTTGAGCCCAGTAGGGTAGCCCGGTCAGCTTGTTTAGTAAAAATAATAATAATTATTAATAATAAATTTTAAAAATAAAAAATAAAAAAAATTCTGGTGTCGAACCGAGCAAGTCTATTTTGTAAATGGTCCAAGTCAGCACACCCCATTTAGTCTAAACAGGCGGTCGAACACTAGAATTTATTTGCCTAAATAGGCCAGCACGTCCCATTTTAAACAGGTGGTCCAATACCAGCTAGCCCGCTTTGCCTACCTTTAGGAAGAGATACTGTTATGGGGGTTTATGTGGATGGTACTAGAAAGCATCAAAAATGTTTTTTTCACAACTACTCTTGGTTGCTATTAACAAAAATAATACAGTTATTGCAAAAGTGCGCCCGAAGAGCAAACAACTTGTTTGGTTATGGCATTGGTGCCATCATTTATTTGATTATGAGTTACTATTAATGTCAATTTTAGAATATGTCATTACAAGTATAGTAATCTGCCCATAAGAGAAGGACATTTGGAGCTGGCAGCCGAACCAAGAGAGCCACATTTACATGGTAATAACTGACTACACTGTATTAATACATTTTATGGGCACTCTCTTGTAGAACAATGTTGTATAGGCCAACTGCTAAAACAACGGCTAACCAAAGCGCATCCAAAATTTTATCCTTTGTATGATCTAGGAAAGAATTGCAACTTTTGACATACGGGGCATATACATAACACAATTGTCTGCTCCCGGTTGTGCTTTCAGCCAAGCAATCCAAGAAATCATTTGACACATATTTTTTGAATGCGGTTGACAAATTATGACAAGATCTATACAATTGGTTTGAATATTATCATGTAGGGAGCAATAGTCCGCTTCTGCATTACCTTTTATATTTGGGAATTCTTAAGTCCAAAAAAGGGTATGAAATATGGACTCCCTTTGTTAGAGGCCTAGGGAGGAGGGATCAGGAGGCCATGGTCCCCCAAAGATTAAAAAAAATTCATACGTAAAAATTTTGATTTTTTTAATTTAGCCCTTCTAGATATTCTAATAATATTTTTTTTCAAAAATAATACAATAGTCTGCCTAGATTAGCTAGTAGATTTTCAGGTTTTCAAATTTTATGGACATAGTTCGATTCCAATGGAATTTCATTTTTTTTTAGATATCAAAATAAAATAAATTGAGATACATGGAATTTGAACCTTCAGGGCTAGATTAAAATTCCAGTTGACTAACCACTACAACATAGAACATAGATGAAATTTTAGCAATTCTCTTAGATCTTTATTTTCATATTGTGTCAACGAAATTCCAGTTTGGTCACCCTATAATATTCAAATTATATTTATTTTGCTTTAATGTATAAAGTTCGCCTACATTAGTTGGTAAAATGTTAGAATTTTAACTTAGATGTCAACAGTTCAATCTTTATGCATGCATTTTATGACTTTTTTTTAGAAATTAGTAGAATAAAATATTTTCATTGCACCATAAAATCTTGATTGTGATTTATTAATTCTAATAGATATTGTTTTCATATATTTTTGGGATATTTTTTAATATATATTTTTAATATAATTATTTTTGAGATTCTATTTTGTAAATCAAAAACCCTAATATATATAAAAAAAAATCTTTTTACCTTAAACATTCATATGTCAATCCCGGCCTATTCTGCTCAGATTCGTTAAAATCAAATGTATGTGGCAAACTTTTATTGAAAAAATGAACTTTCAGAAATTCACATAAATTTATTGGATTTTATTATATCTTATGTTCAAATCCAAAAAAAGTTCTTGAATTTTTTGCATCTTAAAACGACCCAACTAAACCTGACCCAATCCACCCTGCTCAAAACTGAAAAATTTGGTCCTCCTCACTCCAATTCCTGACTCTAACCCTGCGCTCTATCACAATTTAATGTGGGAAATCTGGCAAGCTCTCAACAATTTGGTTTTCAATGTATACCTCCAAACAACGAACTTATTTTGGAGAAGATAGAAGTGTCCACTTGGATTTAAGTAATCACTTATAACACACTATATAGGCTTGGTATCAAGGAACTGGTTTCAAAATCCTTACTTATATACTATGTTTAGATAGATGCTTGAATCGCAGTTATCAATTATAATTATATTGACGAAAGTCGCATTCCTCAATAAAAAATTTAACTTCCATATAAACAAAATCTAATGAATTAATATTTTAAGTTGTTTTCTATTTTTAAGAACGAGTAAAGTATAAATTTTACCTTCATAGTTTATGCCAGTTGCCAGAGAGGTTCCGTGAGCATATGTGAGGGGTATAAAAGATATGTATGAGAGTGTGAAGACTAGTGTACGGACACCAGTGAGTGACACTGAGTACTTCCCAATGGAGATAGGGTTACACCAAGGTTCAGCACTAAGTTTATTCCTTTTTGCGGTAATTATGGATGTACTCTCCAAGGACATACAGGATAAAGTACTGTGGTGTATGTTGTTTGCAGATGACATTGCTATAGTGGCAGAGACAAGGGAAGAAGTTAACGCTAAGCTGAAATGTTTGGGAGAAACGTTAGAGGCCAATGTCAAAGATTGAGTATATAGAGTGCAATTTCGTTGATGAGGCGGAGAAAGGTGGAATAAAGGTTATGATTGCGAACCAAGTACTCTCCAAAAAGGATAGTTTCCAATATTTAGGTTCTGTCATACAAAGGACTGAGGGTGTTGAAGTTGATGTTGTGCACCGCACTAAGGTTGGATGGTTGAAATGGAGATCGGATACCGGAGTGTTATGCGACAAAAAATTCCCTCTAAAGTTAAAGAAAAAATTCTATAGGACAACTATAAGACCAACCATGTTGTATGAGTCAGAGTGTTGGGCTATGAGATTGTCGCAGGTGCGGAAGTTTGAAGTGACAGAGATGAGAATGCTGATATGGATGTGTGGTTGCACGCGACTAGATAAGATCCCGAATGCAATTTTTAGGGGTAAGCCTGGGATCTCATCTATCAATGACAAATTGAGAGAGTTGTGATTGCGATGGTTTGGACATTTACGCAGAAAACGTGTCAATGAGCCCGTTAGGCGAGTTGAAAGATTTCAAGTTGAAGGAAGACGTGGGAGAGAGAGGCCTAGGAGGACGTAGGAGATGCAAATTCAATTATACTTGGCAGAACTGAACCTCTCTGAGGACATGACCTCTGACAGGATAAGGTGGAGACGTCATATTACGTTCAGAGGTCATGTCCTATCAGAATAAATTACATTTCTTATATACTTCTCCATTTTCATTTAAATGTCAAGGTTGAACATCTTTTACATTACTCAACTTTTGAGGAATCCAATTCTGATTTTTATCGTTTCTATTTCCAAAACTCGTATTTATTGACTTTGAATCAGATTTAGTATTAACATATAAGGCACTAGAAATTTTCCTAGTATTTCTAATTTCCATCTTTCTAGATTTAAGTCCTACCATAATAGTTTCAAGTTCAGGCACAGTGTCCAAATACTGTAAAGCATTCTTCACTACCAGATATTCATCAGAAATAGAGTTTAATAAAAGCATAGCAAGGCTCTCATTATCAAGATCATGATCTGAACCTTTTAAAGTTTGACTTAGTTTAAAAAAGTTGTCTAAGTTATCATCTATGGATTTAGAAGGATCCATTTTGAAAGCAAATAAAGCACCTTTCACTTTAATCAGACTAGGAGCAGACTTTGAAGCATATAAGGAATGTAATTTATTCCAAACAGTAATTGGATTGTCATCACAATCTAATTTTCTAAGCACAGAATCAGATAGGTTTAGAATGATCAAATTATAAGCTTGTTCTCTTATCTTCTCAGCCTTTTTCTTAGAGTCTTCAGGTCAATCATATAGGTTTTCTTTAAGAGCATAATGAACTCTATTATGATAAAGAAGGGCTTTCATTCGCCTAGACCAACTATTAAAGTCTCCCTTCCCATCAAACATTGAGACCTCAACTCTAGTAGACATGATATCTAAGTTTTGCACAAAGTTCAGATTAAAGACAGTTTCAAATTTGAGGTTTCAGAATGTTTCAGAATTAAAAGGACAAAAATCAAGAGCTCAAATCTTAAGATAAGGTTCAATGTTCAAACACTAATGAACAGTCAGACTTTCAGAACTTAGAGTCAAAATTAATTGTTCAAACACTAATGAACAATCAAGAAAATCACAGAACATAGAAGCTTAAAACCAAAACTAATTGTTCAAACCCTAATGAACAGTTAAGTCTCAGAATTTGAATCAACTAAATTGTTCAAACACTAATGAACAATTAAGTAACAGAGCACACGCACTCAGAATTCAATATCTCAGGCAGCAGTCCCTTTAAACTGCGCACGCTGACAACAATTTTAGATAAAGAAAGCAGTAATGATCCAGCAGTCAAAATCCAATCCTAATGGCTACAAGCCTCGATGAAAGTGTGTAAATATGACAGAAAAAGGATAACTGGAAAGATACCGATCCTAGCTCTCGCTAGGATGTTTGAGCAAGGTTAACTCCTAGCTTAGATCTTAAGCAAGGTTAACTCCTTGCTTAGATCTTGAATTTCAAGGCCCAGCAATCCGACCTCGTCCACGCTCACCGCACAACTATTGAGATTCACTTGGTCGGATTTGTGATTTCTTAACACTTAATAAACTGATTAATAATCGTTAAACCAAACAATTTGTAAAAGAATTTCAGAAATTAAATCGAGACAGAGATTTTAAGGCCCGAGGTTCACCGTTTCCTTAGATCCAGCTAATCCTCATTGAGCTCCGGAATCGGTAGCTCTCGTAGCTTATATTAATTTCAAGAAATTACAAGATACAACAATTCCGAACCAAAACTCAAAAAACAACAAGTAAGCAATCACCAACTTAGTTTAAGATACTTATTAAAAGTCTAGACTAAAAATGTGCTTATAACTCAAAAATAGCACTATCAACGGAATTTCTAAAACTTAAAGTAAGCTAAACTAGGCAAAGCGGTACCAAAACGTAGATCTCAAAGAATTGGAATGATCTCACCGATCACAATTTCAAGAACCACCGAAAACTCGCCGGAAAACCAGAAGTTCGCCGTGAAATGTATTGAGAAGATGAGAGAAGTCAGAGAATAATCCGAAGTCGTCAAGTTAGAGAGAGAGTTCACAATAGAATAATCCCGAAAAATCTGACGAGTAGTCTTTTATATCTTCCTCAAGATCAATTCCTGTCCGTCAGATCATCTCAAATCAACGGCTTCAAATGCATCATCATCATGTATTGTTTCAAGCCGTCGGATCTTACTTAAAACCAACGTTCCGATCTTTCCCGATTACAACAATAAACCAGAGCCGTTGGATTATGTCAGACAATCGAACGGTCGCGGCTCTTCTGTAGTAGTGTCTTCAATACGCTTCTTTCCGAGCCGTAGGATCAAATAAAATTGAACGATCACGATTAACTCAAGTAGCTTCCTCGAGAAGCTTCGTCCACAACCGTTAAATCATAATATATATAAACGGTCAAGATTACACAACGGAATAAAAGCGGGATAAGTCCTCAACCACACGATCAAAAAACAATCAATGGTCACGATCACATTTTCATTAATGACAAACTCGTAATTTCAGCAACAATAAGGGTAAAACAGTCAATTCTCAATCATTAAGGGCAAATTAGACATTCTACCAACAAAAAACATATTTCTTAGACAAATGTAAGGGCAAAATAGTAATTCATTATTTCAAACATTTTATTTAATAAATTTTGATGTTTGCATATCAACAATAAATCGTATCAAAATACATGTCTACTACAACCTATTTACAAGAGCACAAAATTATAATTAAATTCGTTATTTAATTATTTAATAAAGAAAATAAATTGTTAGAAACGTTTCCAGCTTTTCTAACTCTGTTTTTTAACAAAATGTTTCTAACGTTTTTCTAACAAAAAAATAACAAGCTGTTTCAGCACCAACCAATTGATGTGGATTGGGTGATGGAATGAATACAAATGAAGCTATGGTTGATCGTCAAACATAAAAACAAGTACCAGGCGGCAATGAGGAAGGCTGAATGCACCTTGCATGCCAAAGCTAAGAATAAACTTGGCTGTGTTTAAATGATATTTAGAAACATACTTATACAATAATGAATTTATATTATTTATAAGGAATTGATATATAAATTAATGAGCGCAGTTGACATGGATGATTTGGCAACAATATATTGGTGTAATGACGAATCATGTCCTGATAGTTCAAGTGGTGAGTAACTAAACTTCACAAATGTGAGGTTCAGGGATCGATACTCACCTGGGTCGCAAACAAAAATAGTCTATTTGTATAATTACATGGATAAGGCTGCGTACATCTGATTCTCAGACCCCAACTTAATTATAGAATATATTGGATAAAGTTTTTTTTTATATTGGTGTAATGACGAACTTTGTTAGAGTTAAGCTTAATCAGGTGTCCCATTGTTAGGACACTAATGAGCTGGAGATATTTTCCCTACTTCTTGCATTTTGTTTTGACTGGAAAGCGTGTTTTTATCACTAATAAATGAAAAATAATTGCATGCTTCTTTTTTAAGTTTTTTTCAGCCACACTTCAGACATCAGGATCAGGACACGTAGTCAATTGCATAAATTCTTATGACGTTGTAAGATTAGTTCTTCACACAATAGAAAACCGAAACCTGTCCCCAGTGACGTTCTTCAACGTATTTTAATGAAATTATTATGTGTAAAGTGGCTTATCTACTTTATGTTCGCATTAGAAATAATAATGGTGTCCCCTTTATAAGTGGGACTGATTGGTCAAATGTAACTGGAGGTGGATTAAAGAACAAAAAGCACAACAATAGTAATAGATAAGAGATTCCATTTAAATATTTAATCTGGAGATCAGGTCACTTCTATCTCGTTTAAATGCGATCTGTGTTCACTTACTGTGCACGTGTTGACTGTTGATTGGCGAGGCTAGATTTTTGTCTAAGATTGCTCTCTCCCTCTCTCAAAAGTCAAAGTCAGATGTTTGAATTACTGTTGGGGTTTAATAGTGGCCAAATTTTATTCTATTGGGCGGCTAGATTCATCAACTTTTTACTTTACAGTTTGCTTGTTTGATTGGTTTAAGCAAAGCAAAGGAAACAAATTATTTTAGGAGGCGGAAGTATAATTTGTTTGTTTGATTCATTAACACCACACCCTTCGGGCTGGGGATGAGCTTAATTGCTCTAAAATATTATTTACTAATTATGTGAAATATTTGGGGTTTGATCCGTATAAAATATTATTATAAAGATAGTATATATTGTGATTAAAAATCTACTTATAAAAATACATAATTAAATAAATATATACCAACAGTAATATAAATCAAACCGAATCTAACCAAACATACAAAATAAATCCCACGGTTAAATAAGATTTGGGGAGTGTGAGATGTACGCAGTCATAATCTTATTTTCAAATAAATAAGGAAATTGTTTCCTAAGAGATAAGCGTCCAAAAAATATAATAAAATAACAAAAATAGTAAATAATAGTAATGATAATATAAATAAATAAATAAAATAACATTAGACCATAGCTACATAGATAAATAACTAAATAAATAAATACAAAATAGATTTAAAAAAATCAGTATACCCTATCCTTATGGCCTATCCTACTTATCTCTTCCTGTCCAAAATCCCGTATGCATACACCTGTCCGTTAGCTCTATATAAATCTCTAATCGTAATAAGATGTCTCCAACTCGTCCTATCAGAGGTTATGTCCGCAGAGAGGTCTAATCCCAATAAATTTAATCAAATCTGCTCCTCTCATATCCTTTTAAGTCTTCTCTCCCCCGCTCTCCTTCAACTTGTAGCTCTTCAACTCTCCTGACGGGCTCGTTGATACGCCTTTTGCGTACATATTCAAACCATCTCAATCTTCCCTCTCTAGACTTGGCACTGATAGATGTTATACCTAGTGTATATCTAAATATCTCATTTGAGATCTTATTTAGTATTGTACACCCACACATCCATTTTAACATTCCCATCTCCACCACTCCGAATTTCTGCTAATGTAATAGTCTCATAGCCCAATACTCTGACCTATAGAGCATAGTCAGTCTTATAATCGTCTTATAAAAAATTTCTTCAATTTTAGTGGGAATTTCTTATTGCATAACAATCCAATAGTTGTCTCCGTTTCATTTATCCGACCTTGATATGATGGATAACATTGCATTCAACACTGTCATTCTTTTGTATAACAGATCCTAGATATTTGAAATTATCCTTTTGTGTGAATAGTTGGCTTGTAATCATAACTTTTGTTCCACCTTCTTCCGTTTCATTCGTGAAATTGCTCGCCATATACTCAATTTTCGAGCGAGTCAAGCATAATCATTTGATCTCTAATGTCACTCTCCAACACTCCAACTTAACGTTAACCTCATCTTTTGTCTCTGCCACTAAAACAATATCATATGCAAATAATATACACCATAGTATTTTATCTATCATTTCGAAAAAGATCAAACTCTAACGCTAAATCTTTTTGCAATCCTATATACACCAAAAAATATATTGTTTCCCATATACCAACAGTAATATGATATCCTCAATTAAGTTAGCTTTATGTTAGCTAATTAAGTACATGCAAGGTGGATGGATTGAGGGTAGCTCATGAAAACCTATCCAAATTTTGGTGAATATTTAATTCATTCATCAGCTCAATATATAAGAATTAACTCAAAGACTGAGCACTCCAGCGTTACCTTACTATTTGCATCAAACCTACAACGTTAGGGTTCGTGCAGTCGAACGACTGATTAATTGTCAATACCTCACAGCTCAGCGGTGGCTATGTGCTCCAGACTCCTGGTTTACCAAGAGGTCTGGGGTTCGAATCTCTGCTGGGAACACAGTAAAGACACCGGGATTAGTCGATGGGCCTAATTGGGCCTATCGGATACCTAAAGTGAGTGGGTTGAACAGGAATAATGACCCACCAAGTGGTCCCTGATTCAACTACTGATCAAAAAAAAAAAAAATCTAACACCATGATTATCCAAAAAATTAATTTATTTTGGATACCATACTTACGCAAACAAACGATTGTCACCAAATCATGAGTCGATTACTCATGCTAAAACCATACTTGTTCAAATAGTGCAACTCGAGTTCCTGGCAGGTTCCATGCATGTTTAATGTAAAATGTGCCACCCAACTCTTATATACTCAGCCAAACAAAAGTCAAGACTACGGCCACTGGGTTTCCCTACAGTTTCTGGAAGCATAGAA
>JAOWBN010015789.1:0-10815 GCA_028565015.1 Pinguicula moranensis
CCCGCTTGTATTTTGGCCCAAAAATAGGCAAAATATTGCACTAAAGTTGGTAACAAGAAACTATCCAAGTTTAATGAATCAGCAAATGCCAAAGATTTCGAATTGGATACAGATAAACATGAACCAACTTGATGATCTGATCAAACATAGCATTTTTAGTCTCACATATCCAAATACTTGAGAAGAAAGTTGAAGATTGACATTAAAAGCCTAAAATTTAGAATTTTGATTATTATTTAGACTTTATCTTCAAGTTGTATTGAAATTCTTATCTTTATCACCTAGCCTTGGAGTTTCTCTATAAATAGAGGCCAATGTAAAAAGTAGGGTCGGGATTTGGAGTGGTGGTCGAATTTTAGGTTCCCCTCTATAGTATTGGTTGAGTTTTTTTTTTTTATTGGGAAGTCCATACGGTTTTATAATTTTTTGAAAAAAAATTTAGAATAAATTCTTTATTCACTTCTTTTGATCCAAAATGGCATCATCTTTCAAATTCTTATGGCGCGATCATCGACGATGCAATGCTAAGAATTTTCTTACTCCTAACGTGGAGTAGGGTGGTTGTATCACATATTATTCGAATTTTATGTTCTTTGCAGTTTGGATTTTACGCTACATATTCTACACTAATGTTTCAATTTTCAACTTGCAGGTTTTGTATGTGTCAAAACATGCTTGTTCAAGCCCAAGACTTATTGTCTCTTTAGCTTTGGAATTGGGAGCATACTTAGTTTAAAAACTCTTGAATCATTCTTTGAAAAAAAGAGTTCTTAGGGGCGGATTATGGTGTTTATGTGCTTAAAAGTTATATTAAAATTTATAATGTATCTTGTTAGAATTTTAGAATAACGAGGATGAATTTATATGCTGTGTTCAGTATGCTATAGATTTACAATCTAATTACATGTTTAGTATGTTAGAGTACAAAATTAATACTTTCCTATTAGCATAAAATCAAACTAGGACTTTAATTTGATCTTGTGTGTTTTAACCACCCAAAATATGTAAGGAGTAACTTTGTCTCACTAAATTTCATAAAAACTCGTGTGCTTTTTTTGTTTCTTTTTTTTTCGTAGTTCAATTTAATTCTATATACATTTAAATTTTCTTCTTGTAATTTTGTGCATTTCATTAGGGTTAGTGAGTCTATGTGCTAAGAGTTTAATTTGCTTTCCTGTGGTTTGACCCCTTTATTTCTATAATTGATGCTGTTCTCTTGCGATTTATAATGATTTTAGGTATTTTAGCTTGTTTCGTGATTATTTGCGTATTACTTATATGCCTTCAGATTTGCATCAATCATGTCCCTTCATCTGTTCTTCTCATCCAACAGATGCAACTTGACCGACGGGAAACTAAATTGTGATCATTAATGAGGAAGATCGAATGGCTGAAGATGAAGCGATATAAGTATATTACTTACACTCAATTCTTACATTTCGATGGATCTATGTTTTTGTTTTCGTTCTCACGCACTCTCCACGAAAAAATTCTTCGACGATCCTTCATTAGAATCACCTGATTCTTCGGTTAAACAGTATATCCATGTGTGGTTCATGTTCTAGATATACGTGACCTCTGTGTCACTCAGTTGTTCGGTGTTATAGTCAATCTTTGGTGATATTCAGTGTTATCTTGCTATGAAGGTGACTACTCTAAAGGTTCTCCTTGGTTATGGTGATAAATAAATCGGTAGCGAACATCCTAATTTAGAGCTCAATGTGAACTTATCGGAGTTATACTCCGATAAACCACAGGTCTTATATTCAGTATCTTTTACGTGCTTTCATTTTGATTTTTGACGACTTCATACTTTATTCATCAAGAAGTTAGTAATAATTTGCTGAAGTCACTTAGAATCAGGTCCGAAAATCCCACTCATTGTGATCCATGGAACGGGCAAAGGAACTTGTTTTCAGCTGAGTTCCATGGCACAACGTAGCCAAGATGGGTACAAACAACATTGATCCATATGTTGCGAGTGTTCTATCATTCTCCACGACAAGGTACGTTGGGATCGCCCTAAGCGAGGTTCAAGTAGAAAGAAACATTCAGATGGATTTTCAATGTGTAATTTTGGTGCTAATAAAGTTGTTGGCATTCAAAAAAGTAATGAGATCGATGTAATATATAGTACCTTCAGTCCCTGAGTAAGTGTGCAATCACCGGGATCATGGACTTTGAGTCATTCCTCTACAATAACGATGTTGCCTAACTTGTCCTTGGCAACGATACCACCATCACCTCCTCCGCCACTGTTCTTGGTTCATTAATAACACTGGTTATTATATAAGCATTTGTGAATAGAGATGGTGTCTTCAAACCAAACATTTGATCATGTGTGTGCCCACAATTGGAAAAACAGAGGAAGGCAAGTCTTAAGCACCCTTAATCAGAGAAATGAACCTACTATCATATGGGAGTTCACAATCACATCAATCAGGAAAGTTGAAGTCAAAGTAAACTTAGCAAATATATATCAGCTCGGCTTCTTTTTCACACTCACGGATCCATCAACAGGATACCAAACTCATGATTTCAACTACATCATTGACCAGTCTACCACAAGGTAAACAGGAGACGCATTCAAATGATCGTTGTGCAGTATGGTATAGACATGCCTATAGGTCGGCATGTTTTTTAAGATTGGATGAGCCTTGTAAAAACATTTCGATTTGGCCGACGGGGACGGGCCGAAGCCCGGGCTGGCCTATAGGTCGGTCCGCCCTTGCTTGCAACCATTAGATGTTGAGCATTGATACCAAAACAATGATGATACGCGCATCACATGTTTTGCAGTGCCTGTTCTTCAAAGTGAGATCTATTTCATTCCAGTTAATCCTAAATCTCGAACCCTAATTGAATCAATTGATAGCAAATCAAGTCCCCAATTCTCAAACACTAAGAATCCAAACCCAACACCAGTAACGTAATAAGAAACTATGTGAAAATCTAAGGCGAAGTTAAACACTGACCCAGGAGGGACGAAAAAGTATGTATACGGATACAACATTCCTCCAACAGGCAGAGAAAGCGTGCCCAGAAGCAGCAAATTCATGAGCTTCCTCTTTTCCATATCCGGCACCCTGTCCGCCGGAATGCTCGTCGCCATACACCTCACACCCATCCTCTTATACTTGAAGCAACTGCCGCATTCCCCAAGCGCAACGACACGTGAAGAAGATTGGTTCTTTCCATTCGTGCCGGAGCATAGCTGAGATGATGAATCAAGAAAGCGTGTTAGCAGAGACTACTGAGAGTGCAAGCGTGGTTCCAGCTTTACCTGAGAAGGGGTGGCGACGGCGGAGGACAGCGCGGTGGAGGAAGCCATCGGAAGGAATTGTGTGCGTGTGTGAAGCGTTGGGTTGTGTGGCAGATGAAGTGGTACTCGAAACCTGACGACCACAAGTGTTTCGCAGGATAAGGCCATTGCTTGTAACAGCCACGCATTAAGATAATGGAGATCCACAGAAGATGAGGGAAAATTAGAGAAGGACAATTGTCCTTTTTTTCTTGCTTGCAAAATTTCTATTTCGTCATCTTCTCCGAAAGGAAACGCCCAGAAGCGTAATCAACATAATCTGGTTCAAAATTATTTCCCAGTCTACTCTTCTCCATTTTAATAATTCTTCAGTTAATATGAATCAATATATGGACTAAACTTTTATGGTTTCCTTTTTACATATGTCTACATGGTGAAATTTTTATTAGGTCTAAAAATTAGGTGCATCCAAAGGACAAAAAATATATGACTAGCGAATTTAGCTCAAAATTTTAGAAGGGGCCAATATTTTTAGAGGGGATCAAGGCCTGAACTGGTCTCCCTACATCCGCCAGTGGATATGGGGTTGTGGCCTGTGGGTATAAATGGAGCGGGAAGAGTCATTATTGACAATTCTTTTAGTTTTGTGCTAATAATTGACTATAGCAAAATGACTCAATTAAATTACAGTGTTTCTATTTAGTGAAGCTGCTGAAATTCGATACATTTGATGCAATTCATATTGGGTCGCAATAGAAACAGCCTCTTTGTATAATTATAAGGGTAATACAACATACATCTTGTTAGTAAAGAGATAATCAAGGAGGAAATCAAGGAATGGATTAGTTAGATAAACTTGGAATGATTTTGTAATTATTATATTTTCTTATACGCGTGTAACTAATTGTCTATAAAATACATATATCATATACGGTATTGATCATTGTAGATCATACCAATTCTCTTGAATTCTTCCTTCACATTATAATTCTTTCATGGTATCAGAGCTATTGGCTCACGCCTGTATTTTGATCCTGATATTTTCCAACGTTGTTTCATCACTCCGCAGTTCATAAATTCTGCAGCAAACTATCTTTGCAGTATTATCTCACATCTAAGAATTCACATCGTGCACTTTAGCAGACATCTTGGAGCACAGTTTCCTTGATTCACTACAAATTATTTCGCAGATTTCATTTTGCAAGAGTGTCTCCATATATTCAGCAACCCAGAATTCATCAACCTACTTCACATATTACGCAAATTTTACTCTGCCAGCGTTTCTCAATCAAATCTGCAACATTTGGTAGATTTCAGCTTGCACAATTTTTCAACAATCACTCATATTCATGACAACTTTCAGTGCGCCTGGCTTGCCACTGATTACAATAACCAAATTTGATGGATCTAATTACCTCATTTGGGCATCCCAAATTATGCCAATTCTACGCAGTAATGACTTAATGTCCGTAGTCGACGGAACAGAGAAAGCGCCCGCCGAGTTTCTGACCATTGATGCAGCCTCCGGATTAGTAGAACCACCAGAATCAAACCCGGCTTATGCTATATGGTATAAGAATGATCAATACTCTCTCTGCTGGATTAAATCAACGCTGACAGATCGAGTACTCCACCTTGTGTTTCATCTTCAGTCCTCTACGGCCTTGTGGCAATTCTTGGCCACCAAATATGGGGGCCTCAACATATCTGAGCAGTTTGATCTCCGTTGCCGTCTTCAAACCCTTTCACAAGAAATTCAATCTTGCAGTGATTATCTAGATGGGGCCAAACGAATTGCTGCCGAACTCAGAGACACGGGTTCAGAAATTGGAGATGATGATTTGATTTCCTACATTGCAGGTGGCTTGAATTCACAGTTCGATTTGTTTGTGGCTAATGTGAATTTGCTTCGCGATGAATCTGGAATGGCACTGGAAAGATTTGAACGGGCCTTGCTGTCATACGCTACGAAACTTCCCCCCTCATCTGCTAAAACCCGCCGCTTTTTATAGTCACGGTGGTAGGAATGCAAAGATGAACAGGTTTACTGGGCCACGTGAATCTACGGTCCATTCTCCACAAAAATTTCAGCGCGGTCATGGTCGTCCGGATTTCAATCGGGTTGGGCCATTACCTGCTGGACAGGGAACATGCCAGATCCCAGTTGGGCCTGGATTTTTGCCCAAACCAACTCCTCTTCCTGTTGGACCAGTGGCTAGTCAGATTCCAAATGGGCCTGGATTTTCTTTTGGGCCAGTTTATTCTTCTGGACATGGACAACAAGGTAGTGGGCCAAATCAGTTTTCCAGCCCAAATCAGTTTTCCAACAACTCTCCGAATCAATTTGACGTTCCGCCAAACACTGTCAAATGCCAAATTTGTGGCCGTTCCTATCACACGGCTCTTGACTGCTATCAAATGATGAATTTTTCTTATCAAGGACGACACCCTCCAGCTAGTTTGGCGACTGGCTGCACAAGTTAATTTGGATATTGATGACAGTATGTGGTTTGTTGACAGTGGCGCCAATCATCATATAACCAATGACTCTGCTCCTCTTGCGCAACAGCAACCCAACTCTGGATCCGATTCGGTTGCCGTAGGTAATGGTACAGGTTTGAATATTCTGAACATTGGTTCATTAAGTGTCAACTCACTCGTTCGTACCTTAAAACTTTCTCGTGTTTTACACTGTCCAAATGCATCAGCCAATTTACTGTCTGCCTATCAATTCTGTGTTGATAATAAATGCTATTTTATTCTAACTGACCGTGGTTATCTTATCAAGAACAATAAGACGGGGCAGACACTGATAGAGGTACCCAGTGAAGGAGGCATGTATCCGATTCGGATTGGTACCAGCTCTCATCAGATTAAGCATGCCTTGGTAGGATGTATTGGTACCAAACCTTCCCTTTCCATATGGCATTCTCGGTTTGGTCATTCACCTGCAAGTACTGTTCGGTTCATTTTGAGTCAGTCACAGTTACCTTATTCCGGTAGCCTGAATTCAGAGTCTGTATGCGAATCTTGCCAACTTGGTAAGAGTAAGCAATTACCTTTTGAGTCTTCAACTCGAGTTACTACTCGTCCTTTAGAACTTATACATTCTGATGTCTGGTCAACTTCAGTAGTTTAAAATAAAGGTCTCCGTTATTATATTATATTTGTGGATGACTTTACTCGATTTACTTGGCTATATCCCTTGAAATCCGAATCTGATGTGTTTGCAACATTTCTTACTTTTCAAGCACTTGTTGAAAATCAATTTTCTCAAGTCATTAAAATGTTTCAAACAGATGGGGGTGGGGAATTCTGCTCAAATCAATTTAAGGATCATCTGAACAAATGAGACATTCTTCATAGAATTTTCTGTTCGCATACTCCTCAACAGAATGGCCTTGCAGAAAGAAAACATCGTCATATTGTTGACATGGGTCTAACTCTTCTAGCCCAAGCATCATTATCTACATCTTACTGGGTCGAGGCGTGCTCCACTGCCATTTTTATCATTAACCGATTACCCACTCACGTTCTTCAAAAAAGCAGTCCCTATGAAAAATTGTTCGGTTCAAAACCTGACTATACTCATCTACATACATTTGGATGTGCCTGTTATCCCTTGCCACGTCCTTATAATACCAACAAACTCATGTTTCGTAGTTCAAAGTGTATCTTTCTTGGGTATAGCTCTCAACACTCGGGATACAAGTGTTATGATCCAGTATCTAGAACCACGTATATATCAAGACATGTTATATTTGATGAGACAGTATATCCATCTGCATTGGTGCGAACCTTCAACACTGGATCTTCATCAGTGGCTGCTAGAGGTAACTCTACTCACATCTCTCTTCCATTTATACCTAGTCATGAAATCTCCTCTATTCCTACAGGTTGTTCATCCTCTATATGTTCCCCAACTTTAGTCGTACCCACGATTCTGGCATCCCCTAAACCGTCTTCTACACCTGTTCTGTCCATTGCACCAGTAAATGGGTATGCATCCTCTGATCGTATTAGGAGTCCGACCACACTAAGACAGCCCCCAGAACCAGTCATTTTTCCATCTTTGGAGCCTGATCCTGTTGAGGTTCCTCATGTTACTACCATCACTACTCGATCTAAGACAGGTTCTAGTTGACCACGGCAATTTCCTGATTATCACCTTTATTATTCCACTAGACATCCCCTTAAAGCCTTTGTCAGTGTTCAGATTCCACTAGAAACATCCACTTATCTATAGGCTTCCCGATCTCCAGAGTGGCAAACTGCTATGCACGAGGAGTTTGATGCGTTGATGTCAAGTGGAACATGGACTTTATGTCATCGTCCTCCTGATCAGCATGTTCTTAGATGTCGCTGGGTATACAAAATCAAACAAAAGTCTAATGGTTCGATTGACATATATAAGGCTCGACTTGTTGCTCGTGGATTCGAACAGGAATATGGACTTGATTTTACTGAAACATTCAGTCCTGTGATTAAAATGACTACTCTTCGTTTAATCCTGGCACTCGCTGTACAGTTTGATTGGTCTATTCGTCAATTTGATATATCTAATGCCTTCTTAAATGGGGAACTTGAGGAGGTCGTGTATATGGAGCAACCACCTGGATTTGTATCATCTCAACATCCTGAGTATGTTTGCTCCCTGGTTAAGGCTATCTATGGCCTTAAACAAACACCTCGAGCATGGTACACTCGTCTCTCTCAAGCTCTATTGGATCTTGGGTTTACCTATTCAGTCAATGATTCATCTTTGTTTACGTTGCATTCCACTAATATTCAGTTGATGGTATTGGTGTATGTTGATGATATTCTGGTTACTAGTTCTTCCGTGAGTGCTATTACTCAGCTCGTGACTGGACTTCAGGCCTCGTTTCGGCTTAGGGACATTGGTGACCTGGGCTATTTTCCGGGGTTAGAAGGCACTCGTGATACTACAGGGCTTCATCTCAGACAAAATAAGTACATCACTGATATTCTTGACAAGGCGAAAATGATTGGGGCCAAACCTCTTCCATCTCCATCTACTACTAGATCCCGGGAGGAGGGTAGTCCTCCTCTGAGTTCTTCTGACATGACTTTGTACCGTCAAATAGTTGGAGCCTTACAATATTGTACACTATCTCGTCCTAATATTTCCTTTGCAGTTAATCAACTTTGCCAACATATGCATGTACCTCACTCATGTGACTGGAGTGCGGTCAAACGGGTTCTTCGCTATCTGAAAGGAACACTTGATCTTGGCATTTTATTCACCCCAGGATTTCTTCAACTTCAGGCATTATGTGATTCTGATTGGGCTGGAGATCCCCTTGACCGTCGGTCAACTACTGGCTTCTGCATATTCCTAGGAAACTCTCTTATCTCTTGGTCTGCCAAGAAACAATCATTAGTATCTCGTTCCAGCACTGAAGCTGAATACAGGGCCATGTCTGTAACTACAGCTGAACTATACTGGATACGAATGCTTCTGTGTGATTTTCGTATTCCAATTATGGAATGTCCAAAGTTGTGGTGTGATAACATTGGAGCTCTTGCCTTAGCTTCAAATCCGGCATTTCATGCTCGGACGAAACATATTGAAGTTGACTATCACTTTATTCGGGAAAAGATTCTGAATAAAGATATCGAGATCCATCATATTAGTACACATGATCAGCTCGCTGATATATTCATCAAGGGTCTTGGTACTACCCGATTCCGATCTCTTCGTGACAAGCTTATGGTGGTTCTACCTCCATTACGCTTGCGGGAGGATGTTAGTAAAGAGATAATCAAGGAGGAAGTCAAGGAAAATCAAGGAATAGATTAGTTAGATAAACTTGGAATGATTTTGTAATTATTATATTTCCTTATACGTGTGTAACTAATTGTCTATAAAATACATATATCATATACGGTATTGATCATTGTAGATCATACCAATTCTCTTGAATTCTTCCTTCACATTATAATTCTTTCACATCTGACCCCTCAGACACCAACTTAGTTACAAATATATTAGATACGTTGTGAGTGTGAGTGAGCCTGTTGGTGTAAAGAATCAGGTGAAGCCAACTTATTTTTTAGGGCAACAGATTATATGTACTGGCATCCCCAAGGCCTAGTGGTTGGGGGATGAATTTACATTTGGTGGTGAGTGGGGGTGGAAACCCCCCGGGAATTTTATTTTATTTTTAAAAAAAAAAGAACTAGGAGTGTGTGCGCGCATAATGTTATGTTATTTAACAATGTTATGCTACGACATTATGTGAAGTTTTTATATGGATCAGCATCATAGCTTTGGTCTTACCGGCAGTTTAAGCAGGATTTATGTTATGGGATATTGTTTCTATAAATAGAATTTGTGGAAATATCTGAGGAGATTCTTCTTACTTGAACTCTCCAATGGGTTGAAAAGGACAGACCTTACAAAAGAAGAGATATATAAAAGAAATGGTTCCCTCCTGTTCTCCTACTTGTCCTATTCAACTATCGAAATGGGCTTTTCTTAATGGATTCTCACTTGCTAATAAACACTTGAAATGGATGACAAACAAACCATAAAAAAAATCCACTGTGTACTCTAATAATCTGATGAGCCATTAGTACATGTAAACGCGTACCAAATTTAGTTCTTTTCAATATTGTCATTCACATTTTTCAACATGTCCACACGTTCGTTATCAGCAGGATCTCCAAGGTTATTCAGCACCTGCAGCAGTCATTATAATTTCTCATAGTTTTAACATCTTCAAATATAAAAATACCAAGAAAGAGAGGAGAATGACCTATGCGAGTGATTACAGTTGTGTATACCTGATAAAGGTACCAAGACACGTATGCATCATTGACAGCATATGTTAGTTGTTCCTCTGAGAGAACTTTGACTTCCCAATTTCCCAGTCTGAGAAAGTTAGGCTTTGGCAGCTAGATCACGCAGATGGTAAAGAATTTTACTAGGATCCTTGACAGCAAACTCACAGCATGATATTATGAACTAGCAAAGTATGGTACAGATCAGTTATCAAGCAATCGAAGACCCGCAAGTCATGGCAGCAATTCTAAAACAGTGGAACTGATGTTTCTCCAAGTACACAAGGCATATAGGCAGTTTATACAATATTGTCACCAGAAAGCTCCTAGTATTGAAAAAGTAGTACGGCTAAGTAAAAATGTTCTCATTCCGGTCATTATATTTACCTAGTGTAACACAAGCAGCCATCCCTCATTCAAATTAGAAATCTAGGTCAAAAATCAACTGAGCTAGCAAGGATTTATAAATGCATTCAACAGTATCAGTAAAAGAGAATTCTGCCATGCATACCAGTACTTGGGAATTCATCACAAGATAGTTCAAATCAAACATAGTTCCAAAAAACAAAACAGTGACATAGACTGAAGTTTCAGGCTCCAAGACTTGATGAAACATGGTCTAATCTTCATCTCGTTCTTGAACACGCAGTTTACCTATCCCCTCAAGCATAGCGTCAGGATTTGCTTCAAATTCTGCATAAATTAAAAATATCATGTGTATTGAAAACACACAAATAAAACAATTAAGA
>JAOWBN010015800.1:0-10815 GCA_028565015.1 Pinguicula moranensis
GGAGTTCTACAATACAAGCAAACTCACAAAAGGAATGAATTCGACTTTTATTGTCCTGTCTCCAAAAAGATCTAGTCCTTCCCAGTTGGAGCATTATAGGCCTATATCATTAGTCGGCTGCGGATATAAAATTCTATCAAAAATATTGGCGAACAGGTTGAGAAAGATCTTACCAAAGCTGATTTCTTAAAATCAGACTGCATTCTTACAAGGAAGACAAATTCTAGATGGAGTTCTAGCTGCTAATGAGGTGATACATGAGGCGAAGAAATCAAAGAAAAGCATCATCCTATTCAAAGTTGATTTCGCAAAAGCCTTCAACACTGTGGATTGGAATTTTCTGTTGTGTATGATGAGAAATATGGGTTTCTGCCAAACCTGGATTAGGTGGATTCAAGAATGCATCACCACTCAGCATGCAGCAGTATTAATAAACGGAAGCAGCGTCGGCGAGTTTAAATTGAAAAGAGGATTGTGACAAGGCGATCCTTTATCCCCTTTCCTCTTTTTGTTGGTGGCAGAGGGATTAAATATGCTGATCAGTCGTGCTGTTGAACTAGGAAAGCTTACAAGTCCAAAGGCTGGTGATGTTTGGATCTCCCATCTGCAATACGCAGATGACACAATCCTTTTCATGGAAGACACGTATGAAAACATCCATAATATGCAAGGAATTTTGAGAATATTCGAGCTAATCTCTGGTCTCACCATAAATTATTCAAAAAGCAGATTATTCGGAGTTAATATACGTGTGGCAGCTCTACAGAATTATGCAAGTATGATTCACTGTCAGGCAGATGAGTTACCTTTCATATACTTGGGACTTCCAATAGGTGATAACCCACGGCGCATCAAGATGTGGGAAAACGTGACTGCAGTCATACAAAGGAGAATTCAGCAGTGGAGTAACAAGTTTCTAAACTTTGCCGGGAAGGTAACTTTGATCAAAACTGTTCTCTCTACGCTGCCAAATTACTATTTTTCTATATTTAAAGCACCATAGTAGATTTATAAGTCCATTAAAAGTATGATCTCTAAGTTTCTGTGGCAACAAAATCCTAATGCACAGCGTCCCATACATTGGATAGCATGGGCTGAACTATGTAGAAAATCTGAGGATTGAGGTCTCGGCCTGAGAGATCTCAGATTGATGAATAAGGCTATGCTGAGTAAGTGGTTATGACGCTTGAAAACGGACAATGATAGCATCTGGGGTTCGATCATCATAAGCAAATACTATTGAAACAGAAATCACCTAACAGACTGGTCCTTAATCTGTATTCCTGATGGTTTTTCTACCATGTGGAAAGACATTTGGAAGATAGCTACTGAAGGTTGGTTTAATAGCAGAATATCCATTGCAACTAAAAAAGGCAATCTATCTATGTTCTGGAACTTTAACTGGACAGGGGAAGGAGTCTTATCACTTAGATTCCCAACTCTATATAAGCTGAGTCTGCAGAAATTCCAGACAGTAGATGAAGTTTTGAATGGGACTGATGAATTCTCTTCTTGGTGTTTAAAATTTAGACGCCTATTCAGAGCACATGAGGAGGCCAACCTGGCTGAACTAATCTCTGCCATGGTAGCTATAAAAAAGAATTCTCATGATTCTGATATATGGCGCTGGGCAGCAGATCCAACAGGAAACTTTATTGTATCTTCTGCCTATTTTACTCTGCTGCAGGAATGGATACAACCTTCATCTTCCCGCTGCGATATCGCAAAAGTGTGGTGCAAAATTTTGCCAAGGAAGGTACAAACATTTGCTTGGAAACTATTGCAAAATAGAGTTCAAACTATGGACAATCTACCGTGTAGAGGAATATATATAGCACATGAGAGGAAGATATGTGTTCACTGCAGATTTGTCGTTGAAACATCTCATTTATTTCTCACATGCCAGAATGCTGCCAACTTATGGCAGGAGGTTTACGCCTGGTTAGGCATATCATACAACAAAAAATCAGAACTGCAAAGCCACTTTGGGGAACATATGAGATATTTGCGGAGGAAAGGTGGAACGGATATCTGGAAGGCAATATGGTTAGCTGTGATCTGGACTTTATGGAAAGAGAGAAATGCAGTTAGATTTGATTTAGAATCATCTGCTACTCAATCATCAAATTGGATGAAAATATCAACATGGCAATGGATATTCGCCGCCAAACTGAACTTCATAGGCACCACTGTAGCAGACTGGATACGAGCTCCTCGATTATGTTGTTCTATTCAGTTAGGATAAGTCTGTTCTTGATTATATGGTGTATAATCAGTAGTTTTGTGAGCTTTTGTCCTGCCTAATTGCAAGGTAATGATACCTGTAATGGGTCTGAGTGTTGCAGATGTTCTACTACATATACTGGTATTATGTACTTCTTCAAGCCGGTTATGGCTATCAATAAATTACTTTAATTACCAAAAAAAAAATATAACTCTTTCATAAAAAAAGAAGTACAAGTTGTTTGTAAAGAAATTGCACGGGCCCGTTATCATTTTCTTCTCAACTTTTAATACAAAATTCTTTTTTTTTGTATTTTACAAGTCATCTTCTGCTATGGCGATCTTTTAATTTTTTTTTCAGAAAATATTCATGTATTACTATGGCCATCATTTCAATGGTTGAGGGAAAAACCCATGTACCTCATCATGGATCAATAAAAATAGGTGTTTATTCTCGATCTGCATGGAGGGTGATCGCATAAAGAAAAGATAAAAATAAAAGTAAAGGCTAATCTAGAAAGCATGTAAAAGATAGAATAAGACGAGGCTTCTCCAAATGTAGGTGTCTTCACTAATTTGAACTTATTTATGGTGTTCATTGATATTTGATTTTAATTGTTTGATGTTGTGCATTAAACCAAACTTTGTGTTTATTGGATTTATCATTTGTCTATATACTTTGAAATTATCATATCTTTTTTAATTATGTTTCATCATATATATACAGGAAGATAGTTTTTTTTGATTAATTATATGTGATATTGCAATTTTTTATTCAAAATAATAAAAAAATGTAATGATGTTTAATGCCCATTGAGTTAATAAGAAAAATCGTACATAGATGTTTACCGTACCAAAAATTAAAAAATAAAAAAAAAAATTACCAAAAAATAGAAAATAAATGGCAATAAACTGTAAAATACCTTTACCATACGAATTGCTGAAAAACCAAAATAGTATAATTTTTCTGTATTTTAGTACGGTAACGGTAACGATAATACGTTACCATTTTTTTTGCGGTACGGTAATAGTAATCATTACCGTTATCGTTTACCGTTTACTCACCCCTATCTCCTATCTCAGACAAATGTATAGAATATTGTTTTGTTGTAATGTTAGTCCTATAAGATAAAAATAATATTTTTGGTCGCATAAGTGTCTAAAGAGTTGCACCTGTGGTCCAAGGGTTTAGTTATTATATAATTAAATATTAAAAATAATAAAATAAAGCTATGGGTCAGAATAAAAATAATTAAAATAATAAAAATGCGAGAAGAAGGTTATAAAATAAACTAAGAAAAATAACAATAAAGTTAGAAAAATTAATCTATAAAAAAATAGAATAACCACTGAATAATATTAAATGTATCTGAAAGTTAATATAAGAACAAATAATCATACAATAATAATAAAAATACTATAAAGAATTTAATAACATAATAATAAAAAAATAACTACGAATTAATAATAAAATATCGTGAAAATAAATATTAAGGTTAAGTTAATAATAAAATAAATTAATAACAATAAAATTATTTTTTCAATGTATTTTAATTTTGTTATTATTCTATTAATTTATTGCATTGTCTTTTCTCTAACACTATATGAAAGAAAAATTAAATTTATAGTATTTTTCTATCGTTCGTATTATTTTCATTCTTATCCCATTACTTATTTTATTATTTGATTGATAACCACGTCGTGCCCCAATGTTCAAAGGTCGGCAATACATTTGTATGCACCGCCTGTGGGTTATTTTTTTGTCCCTTTCACCTTTTTTAGAAAAAGGTCATTTAGTTATGTATGACTCACACGCTACATCGATCCAACAAGATCCTTAAGAATCCCATTATTGGTCAGTCTGTGGATCTGGGCCAAACTCAAGTGCTAAAGATATGTTTCTTTGTCATCATTCATGGTCTTTTGCTTTTTAGGTGTTCGAGCAACTTTTCTAAATAGCTGAGTGTTAGTAGTGGAAACTGGTTGTCTTGATCAGATATTGATCTATCTTGTCTTGTCCCTTCGCATACGGCATATCCTCAAACTATTTTTGTGTATACATATATTTTGTTCATCAAAATAAACTGAAAGACTTTGTTCATACCTCGTGTATTGTGCTTGATGAAGCGACAATAAATTATGAGGTCAAGAACATTCACTAGCGAAGGTTCCCATCTTTCTATAGCTTGCCTCATGAAGACCCAATAAAATTCATTAGAGAGCTTTATGTAGTAGTGGTCTCTACATTCTCCCTTTCTGAGCTCACTGAAGAACTGGGAAAAGGATCTTCCTTTACACACTAAAGGATAAAGCTACAATGTGGTTTATGTCCCTTCGGGAGGGATCTTTAGCTACATGGGAAGATGTATTTGACAAGTTTATAAATGAGTATGTTGAGCAAACTGTAGTCCCACACCGATTGCAAAGTAGAGAATTGATGGATTTATATATCAGGACACTACATCCACATAGTATGAGGCCTTTTGGGGGTAAAACCCCGAGAGCAAAACCGTGAGGGCTTCGGCCCAGAGCGGACAATATCATACTAGTAGATGTGGTGTCGGGTCGGGTCCGGAAATTAAATCCTAACAATGGTGCGGTGTGCGTGGATCTTGGGTTCCAGTCCCAGTCCCGAGGATAGACTTCCTCCCTGATTGAGGAAGGGCGCCGGCAGTCCCTCGTTTAGGGGAGGAATCCCCGTTTAATGTCCCTGAATGGACGGTTGTTGGGGGTGAATTCCTGCTTTGAGGGGTACCGGTGATCCTTTGTTCGCGGGGAGGATTGTTGAGCAAACTGCAGTCCCACACCAATTGCAAAGTAGAGAATTGATGGATTTATATATCAGGACGCTACATTCACGTAGTATGAGGCGTTTTGGGGGTAAAACCCCGAGAGCAAAACCGTGAGGGCTTTGGCCTAGAGTGGACAATATTATAATAGTGGATGTGGTGTCGGATCGGGTCCGGAAATTAAATCCTAACAGAGTATTTATTGAGTTCTCACTATAAATCTTAGGATGAAGATCTATGTTATGTCTAGTACGATGGAGAGACGTTTCATGAGTCTTGGTACAGATGGGACTAGATAGGGGAGCATAGGATCATAGGCCAATTATAGTAAAGACGGGGGCCAAAACTCAGTCGTACACTGAACTGTTGGAGTCAGGTTGCTGGTTTTGATGAATTTGTTTAGCGGGAATGGTCTGCCTTGAAGTGACTGGCTATGGAAGCTTCATTTTACAAGATTTTTTTTTTTTGATAAGTAATAAGGATAACAGAGACCCAAACCACAGTATCGGGGTATCCTTTGGGACCAGGGGCCCGCCGACTAATCCCCTTAGGATGACAGTGAATACTCCCCACTGGAGCTCGAACCCTCGACCTCTAGGCAAGCCCTGAGAATCGAAAGCCGCACGCTCAACCGTTAGGCTAGCATGCACCGTCTCATTTTACAAGAATAGCTTCGACTTATGAGGATTAAACAGAGCTTTTGGAGCACAAATTCATTTGGTTCAGTAGACAGACAGATTGATTCCCTGAAAGTCATACTAAGAGAACTTGATGACGTGGTTGAGCAGAGACCTTTAACAACTGATGAAAACCATGCAGAGGCGTGATAATTGGTTGAGTTTGCAGCATTCTTTGTAGAGTAAAGAGACTATCCTGATGCAAAAAATCACAAGCAACCTGGATTAAAGAAGGTGATGGAAACAATAGACTTTTTCATGCTAGGATGATCAACAACCGGCGAAGGAATCATTCGGTGGACTGTATTCAAATGGAACATGGACAGAAGGGGAAAATGAGGTGAAGGAAGGTATCACTGAGCATTATGCTGCTCATTATGCACTTGAGAATTGGGCAATGCCATCTCTGAACCTCCCAGCAGCATGTTGTGTATCTGAGAGAGAAAATGCCTTT
Source organism: Pinguicula moranensis (assembly GCA_028565015.1). Lineage (NCBI taxonomy): Eukaryota > Viridiplantae > Streptophyta > Magnoliopsida > Lamiales > Lentibulariaceae > Pinguicula > Pinguicula moranensis. The sequence continues at coordinate 6,144 of JAOWBN010015800.1, forward strand.
CTGATTGCTGATTTTTCTAAAAATGAGACCGAACAAACTGTGTGGAGTTGTGCAACGAATAAAAGTGTGGTACCTAATTGCTACAACTTTTTCTTTCATACAGAGTCATTGGGAATCAATGAACTAGAAATTTATAGACTTCATATAAGAGTTCCACAAGACCAACAAACTCACTAAATGTCTGACCTTCTTATAACCCTTGCTCCAAAAATAGCCACCCCTTCAAAGGTAGATTACTATAGGCCAATCTCCTTAGTTGGTTGTGGTTATAAAGTTCTGTCAAAGTTATTGGCAAATAGATTAAAAATGATTATGCCAAAATTGATTGCAAAAAATCAAATTGCTTTCCTGTAGAACAGAAAAATCTTAGACGGGGTTTTAGTGGCCAATGAGGTGATACATAAAGTTAAAAAGTTTAAGAGAAGTACATTGCTACTAAAGGTTAACTTTGTCACTAAATGTTGACTTTGCTAAAGCTTTTGACTCGGTGGAATTGAAATATTTACTACATATGTTAAGGAAGATGGGGTTCTGCCCAAATTCGTTGAATGGGATAGAATCGTGTATAACCACGTGGTGATCAATGGTAGTTGTGGCGGTGAATTTAAGCGTAAAATGGGAATCAAACAGGGAGATCCTCTCTCACCTTTTCTATTTGTGGTTGCTGTGGAGGATCAGCAGAGCCAAACGGCTGGGAAAATGGACTAGAGTTCATGGTGGAAGGATGATGGTTTCTCATCTGCAATATGCAAATGATACACTGCTATTTTCTGAACTCATAGAGGAGAACATTAGAACAATGAAAGGTGTGTTGCGGATCTTATCTATTTTCTGAAAGGTATATGCAAATGATACACTACTGTTTTTTCAGCGTCTGATGATGATAAACTTGGTTCATATCATCAGTACCTGAGTGATAATGGCCCTGAGTTTGTGTTCTTGATCATTAGATTCATGCAAGAGCAAGATATCTCTTGATCTTTGAAGTATGAGCACTTGATATCCATCCTCTTTCTTCTTCTTCTTGTTGCATTTGTTCTTCTTCTTCTTGTTGCATTTGTTCTTCTTCTTCTTGTTGCATTTGTTCTTCTTCTTCTTGAAGCTTGTAGATCGACAATGGCAGCCTTGCTTAGGGGTAATGCACCCTTTTTAGCTGGATTTTCCAGGCCATACAAGGGTGCAACAATCCTATTTAAAACATTACATAATGAAGAGATAAATGCAACAATTGATGCATCATTAGCTTGCTTCAAAAGTACTATATCATCTAGTTAAATCCATGCACCATGTAGCCTATAAATAGGTAAGTTTCGAACACTTTGAAGTAACTTTGTTTTAGATTTTGACTTGTTAGAATAAATCTCCTTTTAACTTTTATAAAGCTCTTTCTGACTTATCTTTTCTTGTTTTAAGAAAAGAGGCATAGGATTTACAAATACTTATCTTCTAGAGTTTGATTGAAAAACCACACCAAACCAAACCAAACATACCCAGTAAAATCCCGCATTGAAACATGGTTTGGGAAAGGTGGGATGTACACAGTCGTACCCATATCTCAAAAGACATAAAGAGACTGTTTCCGTGAAGACCCCCATCTCGAGAGATGAATAAATAAATGAATAAATATAAAAAACCAATTAAAAAAACAATAATATTAATACAAATAAAATAAAATAGCTAAAATAAAATACATATTTAGGTTAATACTAATAATCCAATAAAAATAACAGTAGAGATATAGTAAAGTCGTCACCTAAATGCATGCATAAAGAATAAATAAATAAACAATGCTTGAAATAAATAAATACATAATATACACTGGCTAAATAAACATATACTACCACCCACCATCTATACTATTCTAACTACCTCTATCTGCCCAAAATGCAAAGTACATACGTCTGGCCTATCAAATTCTATATATCGCTAACCGTAATACGACGTATCCAACCCGTCCTATCAGAGTTCACGTCTTTGGAGAGGTATAATCCCGCTAAATCAAATCGAATCTGCTCATCTCACATCCTCCTAGGTCTCCCTCTCACCCATTTTCCTTCCACTCGTAGCCCTTTGACTCTCCTGACGGGCTCGTCAACACGCCTTCTGCGTGCATGTCTAAACCATCGCAATATCCTCTCTCTCAACTTGACATTGATAGATGTGATACTTAGCATATTCCTAAAGATTCCGTTCGAAATCTTATCCGATATCATACAATCGCACATCCATCTTAACATTCTTATCTCTGCCACCTCAAACTTCTGCACATGTACCGGTCTTATCACTGTCCTATAAAATTTTTCCTTCATATTTAGTGAAAATTTCTTATCACATAACACACCCGTAGTTGATCACCATTTCATCTAATGGGTAACATCGTCTTCAACGGCTCCATCTTTTTGTACAACAAACCCTAAGTATTTGAAACTATCCTTTGTTGGAGTACTTGATGAGCAATCATAACATCTACTCCATCTACCTCCTTTTCATTAGCAAAATTGCACGCCATGTACTTCGAACGACTCAAACGTAGTCCCTTGGCCTCTACTGTCCCTCTCCAACACTCCAATTTATCATTAACTTCCTCCTTCGTCTCTACCACTAAAACAATATCATCTGCGAACAAAATACATCATGGTACTTCGTCTTGTATGTTCTGAAATCACCGCGAAAATGAATGGACTCAGTGCTAAACCTTGGTGCAATCCTATATCCACTGGAAAGTATTCTGTTCCCCCCAATGAGGTCCGCACAGTAGTCTTCACGCTCTCATACATATCCTTTATAGCCCGCATATACATCCACGACATCTTCTTGGTTGCTAGACATTCTCAAATAACCTCGTTCATATAGAATTACACGCCTTCTATAGATCAATAAAGGCCATATGAAGACTCCAATTACATTCTAGGTATTTCTTCATTACAACTACACAACAACAATAGTTGTTATAAAAGCAAGACAAAAGCTCAGACTGAACAGAGATTTGAGGAGATTGAGACACAGAGCAGTGGCGAAGGAATGCAATTTTAACCGGCGCGGAGAAACTAAGGGAGTTTTTAGGGGTGAGTAAATTTTCCGGCGGCAAACGGTAATACCGTTTAATCGTTTGATACCGTTACCGTATTATATCGGTTTTATGTTAATATGGAATGGTCACGGTTTTGATTTTGAATTACCGTTCAAAAATGGTACAGTAACCGTAATTACCATTACCATACCGTTAAATACCGCTTACCATTTTGAAAATAGAGTCATTTAATTTAGGTTGTAATTTTACTGAAAAATCATTATAGTTTCTTAAAATTAATTATTTGAAATGATTTATGGTGTTTAATCATGTTTTATTATATTTGTACACTGCTAAATATTTTTTAAAATTAATTATAACTAAAATAACAAATGTTATATTGCAATTTTTTTTAAATAAAACAATAATTTAATAAAATTTGAAATAATCTTTAAGGCTCTTTGAGCGAATAAGAAAAACTGTGCATACATGGTTATCATATCAGAAACACTACAAAATTATCAAAAAGTAAAAAAAATAAAAATAAAAATGATAGTAATGGTAAAGTATCGTTTCCGTATCATTTACCAAAATACCGGAACAATATGATTTTCCAGTATTTCGATAAGGTAATGGTAATGAAAATTCATTACCGTAAAAAAATAGTATAGTAACAGTATTGGCTATTACCATTATCGTTTACCATTTGCTAAGGCCTAGAAGTTTTTGACAAGGACGGACAATATATATGATGATAATTTCAATGTAATCTATTGTCATAATAGGGGCAAATTGGAAACTGCAAGACATGATTACCGGGCCAATTTCCAATCCACCCATCGATGTATGAATTGAGAATTGGTTGTTATTCGGTTAAATTTTGGGTAGTTGGATTGTAATCATGTTACCTGTGAATTTGGAACTTTTGAATTTTGTATAATTTTGATTAATTGGTGATTAATTGATTCAATTAAAGTTATGTGACAGCTTAATTGAAAGTTCATTGCATCAATTTGTGAAAATACCCAATTTTGGATCTATTTGGAAAATCCAAATTAGGAATTTTGGATTTTGCATATAATTGATCAATTGGGAATTGATTAATGGACTAATTGATCAATTGATGGTGTTTATTGATTCAATTGGGAGTGAATTGCATGATAGGTGGAAATGCCTAATTTTAAAATTTCGAGTTACATGCAATTTTGAAATTAGGGCTAATATTATGCAATTAAGGATTTATGCATTTCAATTAATTGTTGAATTTTGTGTTTAGATATTTAATTGAATTTAAATGTGTAAATTCCTGTTGTTGGCTCGCTGATTATGGCCAATTTGAATTTATCATTCAATTTGAGAAATTGATATGTGATAAACTGCATATCGTGTTAGATTATGCTAAATCGGTCTTACAAGTTGTTGGGTGGTAAGACATAATTATTTGAATTATGATATATGTCCGAAATATGTCTTACTGAGCCGTTTAATAATTTGTGATAATATGTTATGCCATTTACGGATTTATGGCAACATGTTATGCCATCGCTTTAAATTGGCAACCTGTTTATGCCAAAAAATTAGAAGCTCTTGTGCCCGGGTAATTATGTTAGTTCGAATTCATGGGATGAAGTCTCGAGGCGGCATCCAACTGCTCGAGGAGTT
>JAOWBN010015811.1:0-10814 GCA_028565015.1 Pinguicula moranensis
ACAAAACCATCAGGCTGTACCATGTACACATCCTCTTCGAGAAACCTATTCAACAATGTAGTTTTGACGTCCATTTGCCATATTTGATAATCATGAAATGTAGCAATAGCTAAAAGGATCCGAATAGACTGAAATTTAGCCACTGTTGCAAATGTCTCCTCATAATCGATCACTTTGATTTCAGTAAACCCTTTTGCCACCAAACGGGCCTTGTATATCATCAAGTTGCCATCCATATTGGTCTTCCTCTTGAAAACCCATTTGTTTTTGATAGGTTTTACCCCGTCAGGGAAGTCAACCTCACACTTGGTTGTCTACCATGGATTGCAATTCGAATTTGGACCTTTAGCCATTCCTCAGAATCTTCTCTTGACAATGCTTCATTATAAGTCATGGGATCGATATCACCAATAAGTAATATCTCATGTAGTCCCAGATATCTCTCATGTTCTCGGACTACTCTCATTGACCTTCTAACAGGTGGTGAAGCTTGTTTCATAGCCTCTCTTGGAACGCGCTCGACTTCTGTATGGCTTGAAGGTTTTGGTAGTGGATCATTTCGAATTTCTTCAAGAATGATCTTGCTCCTACTACTTTCCTTGAAGAGGAATTCCTCCTCCAAGAATACACCATGTCCGGCAACAAACACTTTGTTATTCGCCCGCTAAAATAAGTAGTAACCCTTGGTTTCCCTCGGGTATCGTACAAAGAAGCACTTTCGGACTTAGGACCAAGTTTGTCAGGTATCAGTCGCCTAGCATACGCTTCGCAGCCCCAAATATTGAGAAAAGACAAGTTAGGAACCCTCCCCTTCCATACCTCGTACGGAGTCTTGTCTGCTGATTTGGTAGGAACTCTATTTAAGATGAACATAGCCGTTTCAAGGATGTATCCCCATAAAGATAAAGGTAATTCCACACGGCTCATCATTGACCGTACTATATCTATCAAAGTACAAATTCTGCATTCAAACAGACCATTTTGTTGTGGTGTTATAGGTGCAATCAACTGGGGAACTATTCCACAATTTTTAAGATTATCTCTAAACTCAAAACTTAGGTAGTTGCCACCGCAATCCGATCGCAATGCCTTAATCTTCTTCCTAAGTTGATTTTTTACTTCATTTTGGAACTCCTTGAATTTCTCCACGAATTAAGCCTCGAATTAAGCCCTATAAATCATCAGATACACATAGCCATATCTACTGAAATCATCAGTAAATATAGTGAAGTACGAATACCCACCTCTTGCACTTGTGCTAAGAGGACCACACACGTCTGTATGCCTAATGCAAACAGCTCAGTGGCTCTCTCAGAAACATTGTTAAAAGGTGCCTTAGTCATCTTCCCAAGTAAACAAGATTCGCACCTATCAATTGACTCCCAGTCAAAATAATTCATAAGTCCACTTGTTTGGAGCTTCTTTATGCGATTCTCATTAATATGACATAAGCGACAATGCCATAAGAGGGTTGAGTTATCATTGTTTGATTTAAGTCGTTTAGTATTTACATTATATGTGGGAGTTCCTTGTTCTGTCACATATAAACCATTAAATAATGGAACACTAGCATAACACAAACCATTCCAAAAAATGATACAAAATATGTCTTCAATGACAAACTTATATCCCATAGAAGTAAATCGAGATACAAACATAATATTTTGGCTAGCACACAGAACGTAATATACATTCAAAAGTTATATTTTATGTCCACTAGGCAATAGCAATTCTAAATCCTAAGCTGTAACAGCTGAATCAAAAAAGCCATCACCAAACTTAAATTGCATTTGTCCTTTCGCTAACTTTCTATGCCTTTTTAGTGCCTGCACATTTGAAAAATATGAGCACCTGCTCCTGAGTCCACGACCCAAGAGGTAGAAGTGAAGCAACAAAATTAATTTCAATAATGTGAATACCTGAAGAAGATGACATTCCCAACGCATTCTATTCTTCCAGGAACTTCGAACATGATCGTTTAAAGTGACCTTTGCCGTTGCAAAAGAAACACATAGTGTCAGGAGTAGGTAATGAAACCTTTTTAGGCTTGGGTGCGCTCTTGCTCCCAGCCAGAGCCTTGCCCTTTCCTTTCATCTTTTTTTGGCCCTTGAACCTTTCCTTTTTCTTCTTCTTACCTACCCTGTTATACCCTGACAATGATAATACATCAGGAGCCCACCTAATGGAAGTCTCAGCCGTCAAAAGCATCGAATGCAACTCATTCAACGACTTCACAATTCCCACCATATTATAGTTCATGATAAACATTGAAAAGCTCAGTGGGAGGGAATGTAATATGAGATCAGTGCAGAGTTCTTTATCGATTGTAGAACCCAACTTCCCAAGTTATTCTATTAAATCCATGATTTTCTGAAGGTGTGTACTGACCGAGGCCCTTTCAGCCATGCAACATTCAAAAAGTTCTTTAGTCACACGTAAATCATATTGTATGCTTGGTCTTGAAACATATTCTTAAGCTCGTAAATCATATTGTATGCTTTCCAATCCTCAAAACATTTTTGAAGATTGGGAATCATGGATACTAGCATGAGGCAGCAAACCTCATTTGGATCATCGACTTTATTCTCGTACAGTTCCATATCGGCACGAGAAGCTATGATAGGTGGAGGTAAAGGAATAGGTACGTCTAGGACATGGTCCTTCTTTTGATGTTTCAGAACGTCTTTAAGGTTACGGTACCAATCAGTGAAATTGGAACCGTTGAGTTTGTTTTGTTCCATTACAAATGCAAGGGGATATGTGTTCGGAATCTTGGTTTTCATCATCTACAAAACATCAGAAAAAATGCAAAGATTTAGTTCAGTTTCATGTTGTGTGTTCAGTTCAAAAATAGTACTGAACCCTACTACATATATGATTGTGTCCCTTTATGCAATAGGCCCGAGATCCACATTTAACCAAGCAAAGCCAGCATCGTCATGAAAACTTTGAATGGATTTATTTAGGTAAACCATCCCTGGTTAATCACATACCCCGCATATGACTGTCGGTTTGTTAACGACACCCCGTGTATTATTAACACCTTGCACTAGGGCTCAAACACTGTCTGATATCCCTATTAGACAAACCTAACCTATATATCCCGCACGACCTCAACTCCTACAAGATATAAGGAGACGCCTACTGAGTAGGATCACGTCAACCCTATTCAAGTAGTTTGAACAGGATAGAATAGGAAGTGCATTACGTCCTAATTGTTTTTCTCCTTAAGGACAATTCGCGATTTGAAAACAAGTTTGTTTGTTTTTTTAAAAGCCAATTTTTATATATATGATATAAAATATTTACAGAATGTAAAAACAAAGAAAAACAAAATGAATATGTACAGGACCCAAACTAGATATCAAGAGCAATGAACCTAAAAGGATGAAGTCAATTTTTGATTCCTTGATCATGAACTATATATCCTGCCCTTCCATCATACCCTCAAGTATAGCTAAGGGTGATATGATACATGGCTCCCATAACCTCATGAATGCACAAGCATCTCCGCATTTAGTTCATCACCATCATCCACTCTTCACCAAATCTGGGTATCATGACTATCAACTTATCAATATCCTCTATTTCTGTTACTAATGCATGGATTCCGACAAAATTAGATTGGTGGCCAAGTAAGAAACTGGCCCTATCAGATATATTCCCACTTAACATGCTTGGTGAGAAAATGATTGACAATTCATCCCGTAGTCTTAGGGTCCCTCCCCCTCAGGGTGAAACTATAACCGGTGAACAGGGTAATGGAAACCAAGACTCTGAGATAGAACCTGATGACCTCAAAGAATATGGAACTCAAAAGGACCCTTTGGATACTGTGCTCTGTGTGGAAACTCCCCCGTGTGAAGTACCACTATCCAGCTTCCAGTCAACTGCTAATCAAGTGATTAGCCAGAATACAAGAGAATTGATAACTGATCTGGAAGTGCTCCCCCTAATGACTGATAGTGAATTCTGCTCACTGAGCTGCAACCCACAAACTATAAAGGAGTTGCACATCACTCCTAATAAACTAGTTAAATAAAGACTGGGGTAGGTCCAAGGACAAGGAGTCAAACGACAAAGGATCATGATTAGGAAAGATTGAGAGACTTGTCAATCCTAGAAGATTGGATAGATAAGCTATCTGCAAGCGCCACCCTCCTCCTGATTTGGCTGCCCCTCCCATAGTTCTGATGGTGGAAGAGGTTGGCCACATTATATCTATTGGCAAAGATCTGGGGTTGTTCTTCGGACCAAACATTCAGGAAACCAGGGAAGTACTACTACAAAAGACACAAAGCAACCGGATGGCTACAGGGAGAGCTCTCAGAGGCAGTGTTGAGAAAAAAGATGAAATATTATCAGAATGAAGATCATCACCAATAATGTTAGAGACCTGTGTAGCCAAGGAAGGAGACAGAGAGTTAAAGAGTTAGTTAGGACACAGAGAGCAAACTTCATTAGCTTACAAGAGACAAAGATGAGCTACGTAGGGAAAGGGTTCTTTGACTTCTTATGGTATAGTATGGAGTTTTATTAGATTTATCAGGGGGCCAATGGCCAATCAGGTGGACTCCTATGTATTTGGAACAAGAATAAGTTTGTAAGACAATGCATCCTCACTAGAGAAGGCGTTTTAGGTGTGACTCGTACTTGGCATAGGGAGAGTATAGTATCTCATATGTTGAACATCTATGGTCCAGGGGATTTAAACTCCAAGCTGAATCAGTGGAACAAAATCAGGAACAAGTGTCATGGTAAAGAAGAGGAGAAATGGTGCTTAATGGGTGTATTCAATGTTGTATTAGATCCAAATTAAAGAAGAGCCATATCTAACCATTCTTGTGTCTAGGAGATCACAGCTTTCAGAGATCTTATCCATGATATGTCCCTACAGGATTTTAGGATGGAAAGAAGATGTTTCACTTGTTATCTAAAGTCCTTAAAAGCCATGAGTAGATTAGACCACTTCTTGGTGAATGATCAATGGTTAGGCCAGGATACATCATGGACACAAAAGGGCCTTGATAAAGAGGACTCAGATCACTGCCCTGTTTCTCTAAACTCTGATATCCAAAAGTGGGGCCTAAGCCAATGAGAGTTCTGGACAGTTGGCTGGAGGACAAGGATTTCAATTTATTGGTTAAAAATACCTGGAACTCTACATGGCCTAGTGGATATGCAAACTTCAAAATTAAGGAAAAATTAAAGCTATCCGAGCAGGGATTAAAGCTTGGAATATAGGGACTCCAAGAGATCCTTTGGCTGAACGTAAAGAAATGGTAAAAAAGCTTTCTGAAATGGATATTAAGGCTAAGGCTGCAGCCCCACGTATCTCTGAGGCTGAGCAGTAAACCATTTTAAACTTACAGGATCAACTGAGTATGCTCACCAAAAATATAGACAGCATGCTCTACCAAAAATCTCGGATTAATTGGATCCAAAAAGGGGGATGCAGATATTGCTTACTTCCATGGATGGATAAATAAGAATAGGAGAAGAAATGTCATCAAGGGTGTTTGTAGTGGGGATATCTTGATTGAGGAACCTGAACAAGTAAAAGAATGTTTTTTGAACCATTTTTAGAATAGGTTCACTGAGCAAGACTGGTGCAGGCCTAAAATCAGCTGCACCTCCTTCAAAATGTTGTCCCATGAGTCCAAGCATATGCTAATGTAGGCATTCTCTGAACTAGAGATCTTGGAGGTGATAAAGGCTTGCAACAGTGGAAAAATTCCCCTGTCCGGATGGGTTAAACTTTAAATTCATTAAACATTTCTTACAGATGTTCAAATCTGATATTCTACACATGTTCTTGGAGTTTTAGAGGAACTGCAGATTGGCTAGAGGAAGAAATGCGGCACATATCACTATGATAGCCAAGACAGAGACACCTCTTCAATTCCAAGACTACCGTTCTATAACTCTGATAGGAGCCATGCCAAAACTGCTATGCAAAGTCCTTGCTAATAGGATCAAAGGGGTCATGGAGGAGGTCATATCCCCAAACCAGATGGCGTTTATCCAAAACAGAAAGCTCCTGGACAGTGTCACGATAGCAAATGAGGTGATAGATGAGTTGAGAAAACTGAGGATGCAAGGACTCATCTTCAAGGTTGATTTTGAGAAAGCTTTTGACACTATCAACTGGAACTATCTGTTTGATGCTATGCTGCAAATGGGATTTCCTAGCTGCTGGATCTGGTGGATAGAAGGAATCCTGGAATCTGCCTCTACTTCTATTCTGATTAATGAGAGTCCCACTAAGGAGTTCTACCCTCAGCGTGGTATAAGGCAAGGGGACCCCTTGTACCCTTTCCTCTTCCTAGTAGCTGCGGAAGGGCTATCTGTGCTAATAAACAAAGCTGTGGACCTACATATGTTTAAGGGCTTGGAGGTGGGTAGTGATAAGATCCAGATCACTCATCCGCAGTTTGCAGATGACACCTTAATGTGGGGACAAGCAAATTGGAACACAATCAAAGCTCTTAAAGCCATCCTGCAGAATTTTGAGATCACCTTTGGCCTTAAAATAAATTTCTCTAAATGTATTCTCATTGGAGTTAATATGCAGCAAGCCACAGTTGAGGAGATGGTAGCCTATATGGGATGTAGAACAATCCCTCTTCCATTCAAATATTTGGGATTATCTATGGGAGCAACCCAGTCAAAATCATCCACACGGAGCCTTATTCTAGAAAAGTTGAGAAGAACTCTAAACCACCGGGATCACAGATATCTGTTTGCAGGGGGGAAATTGTACTTATCAATGCAGTTTTGGCAGCATTACCATCACATTACTTCGCCTTTGCAAAGGCTCCATTAGCAATCATCAGGAAACTTACTTCCTATCAGAGATCATTTTTATGGAATGACAGTCAAGGAAGAAAGAAAATATGTAGGATATCTTGGAAAAAAATCACTGAACAAGTGGAAGGCTTGGATGGGAATAAGGAGATTGGACAGTTTCAATGATGCTATGCTAGGGAAATGGGGAGCTAGATTACTTACTGGAGAGAGCAGCCTAGCCATGGAAATCCTTAGATCCAAATATGGTCTGGATGGGGTGATAGCTGTAGGAAGCCACAGAGAACTCAAACGGCCAACTCAACTGCCAAGAAGATCCAGAGGAAGAAGAAGTGGTAGGATGTATACCTCTAGCTAATGGAATGACATCCGGGCCTCGGTGAATTCCAACTGGTTTAGCCAGTCCCTCAAGCTCAGAGTAGGCTGTGGTGATGGAGTTAAATTTTGGCTAGATGTTTGGCTCAATAACACTTCTCTTGAAGAATTGTATCCAAGACTATTTCGACTAACAACTAATCTCGATGCTTTCTTATCAGATCTTGGCTACTGGAAGTAAACACATGAAAATGGATATGGTCCTGGAGGAGGCAATTAAGAGATATAGAGCAATCTAATTTAGTTGACTTGCTTGATTCAATGCAGGACTTCCATTTCAACAGGCTGGAGAAGGATAGTTACTATTTTGATGGCAACCAAGAAGGCAAATACACAGTCAGTGATCCTTACAAACTTATCTCTACTGAGATACCTGAAGTATACTCACAGTAGGAAGCGCAGAAGCTATCTTGCATCTGGAACAGGCTGGTGCCAAAAAAAGATATCCCTTTTCGAGTGGAAACTGTTGCAGGATATTGTGCCAATAAAATGGGCATTACGAAGAAGGAATATTATACCTGAATCACAGGAAGCTCACTGCCCTATATGCTTACTGAATTTGAAACATCTCATCACCTCTTGTTTCTCTGTCCTCTATCTGTGCAAGTTTGGGGAGTAATTCGAAACTGGTTGTCCTCGGCTGAAACAAATCAACTTTCTGATCTCCAGGTTCCATCACTAGAGCTTTTTGACAATGCAAAAACCCTCACAGGTAACCAGGGAGGATTGGGCAGCCATGACATGGAATATTTGGTTAGCTCAAAACTGCATCCATTTCCAACCAGTAGAAAAAAAATGTCCTGCATACTGTGACAAAAATCAAGCAAGATAAATGGATGTGGCATAGAACCAAAAGAAAAGAATTTTCATACTCATTCAATGATTAGCTGATCAAACCTTTGTCTTGTCTACAAAATGGTAGCTGGCTATGCTGATGGAACAAAGTCTGAACTGCCTAAACCAATGGAGCAAATTGGTACGTTCTGGCCGAATCAGTAAAGTCTAACTAGGTGACTCTGCATCCACTGGAGACAGAAACTTAAATCTTGGAGCATGGTGCAGCTAGGCCTCTAAACGAAGACCAAATGGATAAGTATTTCTGCCCCATTCTTTGGAAATTGTATTATGTTGACTCTCTATTTATGTCACTACGATATAGGTTAGGAAGAAGCATTCCTCTCAACATATTGGTGCAATCCAGCTCCTCCAAAATAGATGTTGCACTACCACACTCCCCCTCCCCCTGGACTCTCTATGGTCTGAAAACATGCTTGGCAAGGAATAGATATCCTTATAGAGCACCATCCAGATAAAAGGTGATTTATGATTTCCTCTAAGACCAACTTGAACATGAAGAGAAACACACAAGGCTGATTGCCTATATAGCCTCAAGATTGAACCCAACAGGCCTTTCAACATAATGTGGCGTAAAAAAACACGGGGATCACTCAAAACTCCTGAGATTTATGCTTGGCAAACTATAGCCTCTATTTTAGACAGGTTCCTCTAGCTTTCTATCTTCAGTTTTGATCTTGCTATGCATGGCTACGCGGAGTACCACCCCTTCTATCATTACAGGGATATCTCACTAAACTCAACCGAGCTGTGCACCAATATCCCTATAATGGGATATTGACAATGTGATAGTTATGACATTTTTCTTTGGAGAAGAGCGGACGATGACGATGATCTAAATGCTGAGTTTCTTTATGATTTACTATAAAGTTAGGTGAGCCATGTACTAGATCCCTTAGCTATTTCAGAAGGGGTTATGAAGAGAAATCATGATATCCTGACCAACCTCAAGGATATTTCCTAGTCCGGATACCTACTAGAGGACATAGTGTACCCTTGTATATTTTGTTTCCTTTGTTTCTTTTATTTCTCCTCTGTGGTCCTCCTTTTACATACTACATTTATATTTTATGAAATTTGGCTTAACAAAAAAAAATTGAAAGAATATGATGCCGCAACGACACCGTGAGAAGGAATCTAAATAGTTTATTGAAAGTTAGATCTTCAGTTGTGATTAGTAGATTGATGTTGCCCTAATTATTTGGGGGTATAAAAGCTAAAGTAAAGTCTAGAGGAAAGAGATAAGTTTGCGCGGCTTCTCTTGATCTATTGAAATTCTATCAATTCGTTCTAGGGTTTTTCTCTCGGTTTTTCCTTCTTGCTAAATATTTAGAGAATCTGGTGTTGTATTCTGCTGGTAGTTTTATGTTTGGAAGAGAAGGTGACAAGCTTAGTCGCCGAGTAGTGGAGTTGAGTCGCATTGAGATCCTGGAGTTGTAAAGCAAAACCTTTGGTTATTTGATTGATTTAGTGAAGTGATCAAATCTGCTTAGCCAGATCACAAACGTGGACGTAGACTTCGAGTAAACCATGACCTTAAATCTCTGAGTCGTTTCTTACTGTTCCTCCTTTGTTCTTTACCTTTATCAATTAATTCATTGAATTAGTCTATCAAGAAGTTACTGACAAACTGTTTTGAGAGTAGATCAACAATCCATAGAAATACCAAAAAGAAGGATAAATAATAAAATCTATAGCCGTTTCTGAGCTTGAAGCAACATCAATGTGGGAGTTGAACATAGATATAAGTCTCTCTTCAAGAAAATTTTCCTCAAGCTTGGCATTCATAGGGCAAGTCTGCCAATGTCATTGCTACAATTGGTTGGTTTGGGTGAACGAAGAATCTATCCTTGTGTGCAGTTCAGGACGTTAGATATTGTTTCCCAGAGTCTTACTATTTTAGATGCTTGGAGGAAGAAGGATCCTCAAACTACTACTCATGGTGTCTGTGGGGTGTGGGGGTGACGGGTGGGGTGTAGAGGGGAGCAAGAGCCTAAGAAATGGTCTAAAAAATTATAAGAGTTTAGAGCTAGTTTGGGTACCTTGTTTGATTTGGGAGATGTGGCCAACAACTAAAAAGTGTGACTTCCCATTTGTTGACAAACAAACAAATTACTGAAGAAATCATGAAAAAATAATAAAAATGATGAAGTTGAAGAAAATAGTACTGCATGGCGCCAGTCTCACGCAACAATCGAATTCTAACTTGTAGACTATAGAACGGATCTAAAATCAGAAAAACGAATCTAATTAAGAACAGATATTCGATACCTGATTGATGCGGAAGCTTATATGGATTGTAATCTCTCGGACTGAATTAATTACGTTGAAGGGGCTATAAAAGTCCCTTTGGAATCCACGAATCAAATCTCCTCCCCGAGGGTGATTGGGAACAAGCCGAAAGAAAACTTATTGTTTCTTGTTCTCAACGTATGAGATTATGTATCGTATGTATTTCTTTAATCTCTGTAGGCACGTAGCCTTTATATAGAGATTTAACTGGGTAGTTAGGGCTTGTGGTTAAGTGGGCTTTAGGTTTAATTGATTAATTAAATGAATTAACTAATCTATAATTAATCCAACAGCTCCCACTCGGCCTTGCAGGCCGTATCATCACATGTCTTAGTACACTTAAACACTCGGCCACATAGACCGTGTATTGTCGTGCATCTAACTTATAAGTTTTTTCTTGTTTCATACGAGAAGTGGTTCGTGCGACCTTGTTGTAACTAGTAGTGTCATATTAAGTCATCACCTAACTAACATGACACTTTCAA
>JAOWBN010015822.1:0-10814 GCA_028565015.1 Pinguicula moranensis
ATTAAAAATTGGACCTTACCTAAGTAGGAAGCCCACCCTAACATAGTTCCTAAAAAGTAGGAAATTACTAATTACATTAAAATTCAAAATCTTAACAAACTAATGGACTAATTTAGTTAAAATGCATAATAAGGAAAATAAAGATCCATCTTGGCATCTTCTAGTAGGGGTCGTGACCTCTCACACGCGCAACACCCCATATACTCGATCTTGCTCAGTAACTCGCGTGCCAACTTCCAAATTGAGAATAGTACATTCCAAAAATAATATCTCATCATTGGACCGTTAGAATTCGATCTCCTTTTGAAAGCATATGGCTCAAGAAGTCTCCTGTCACTGGGGAAAATTTCATTTTGATCGAAACACGTCCAGATCTCCGATCGCCAATAAAATCAAGATTGTGCAGTACTGTAAATCGCAGATCGGGACTGAACAAGAGCAGTCTGTTCCAAAATTCATATCTCAAGATCGGACAGTTCAAATCCGATCTACTTTGAACACGAAATCACAATGAGGCTTTGAAGTCCAGTTAAAATTTCAGATCTATCCGACCATATTTGTACCTCTGATTGGAAGAAATCACGAAACTGCGCTTTACTACAATTCACATTGCAGGATTCAATTATTTTTAATCATGCAAGAATTCAAATTCGTCTTGGACCCCCAATAATCACATCAGGTATACTTTTCCACGAACCTCATGCCTTACCTCAACGTGTTAAGTTGTTGAAACAAAGCTTAAGTATAAGAAAAATGGAGAAAATGTTCGGTCATCTTTTTCTTCATCTTTTCCCAATCACTAACTTTGGTTTTACCTTGCTTCTCTCAGGAACGTCTCAACTGTTCCCATCAAGCAGAAGCTCATCCCTTGAGTTTAATGAGGATCACCTTCACCTTCACATCATTAGGAATCTCCATGTACTCAAAGATACGCTCCACTTCACTTATCCAATCCACGAATCCCTCGGCTTGCAACGTCCCAGAAAACTCGTGTAGATCAACTTTGAAACCGAGATTGCTATGACGTTCTTCCCGACCATGGTGTTATCGACCTCGAGCACGGTGGTGATATGAATTGTAGGTGGAATAAGAATCGTGACCGGAGACCTCACGATCCTCATATCTTTGCACTGCTAAATGTTGGGTTAGCTTTGCAACTTGCCTATGCAAATCATCAATCATCTCATCCTATTCATCATGACCATGGCATTGACCCTCCACATTTGGCCCACGCCGTCCACGACCATGTCACCAGCCATTGGTGTTGATTATAATCTCCAAGAAGGTTGGTTGAGACTCTGATACCAACTAACGCAGATTAGTATAGCGATTATACTAATAGCTTGTTGTTCGAGAATGCTTGAAGAAAATGTGGAGTTTTGCCTGAAAGTATCAAGAGAATTGTCTTCAAAGTCATGATGTTTCTTTTATTCAATAATTCATTGATCAAATTTAGTCCGGACTAATATAGCAAGTGGTCTATGCTAACAAATTCAAAAGTCAAGTCTAATTTGACTAAACTTCATGTCTGAAAATCTAGACTTAAGACTATAGCTTCATGACCAAACTCCTTGATCAAGTGTTGGTCCAAATTTGAATTTTGCACGTGCCAAGAGAGATTAGCTAGCTAATCTCTAGCTAACTAATTCAATTTTGACTTTAATTCTAACTAATCAACTTAGTTGTTTGACTATTGACTAAATAGACACACAAAAATAACATAAATAATGGAATTTAGTCAACATTAATGACATGACAACTTCACTTCGTACGTTTGCTATGATCTACCAACTCATAATATTACAATGCTATCAGGGTGCAATCAGACAAATCAACTTCAACTGCTTCGGATCCTGCATCACAAAGTCACGACACAAGTGATCATAGTAAACGTGCCAACAATAAAAATATTTAAAAATTCAGAGATACCTTCCAGATTTTTGCGTCTACGATCGAGATTAGCTAATAATTAATCTTGACATGTATGTGCATTAACTGGTTGGACTACCCACAAAAGATATCACTGGTGATATCAAGGATAAAACTAATATCGCTGCCTAACATTTTTGAAAATGGGAGATAGACGTAGGCAAACGGACAAGAATGGCTGGTCAACGGCCTGGAAATTTCAGCATAGCCTATCTGTTTGGCCTAACGGCCCCGGCTATCCCAGACTATTTTATAAACGATACAGGCCAAGATGATCCTTCAAAAATCCAGTCCAAGCCTGGCCTAGACCGTGTCCTCATGGACCCACCTAAGGCTGCACGAGTATTTTTATTTTTTTAAGCTTTTACTTTTACTAAATATTTTATTTTAATTTTATTTTTTAAGTTTGTTAATACAAAAAGTGGGCATACCAAGTTAGCCTGCTGAACTCAAAATTTGAGCTCGACTCGACAAAAAAATATGCAAACCAAGCCCGTCCATTCTCACTAGCATAACCCAACTCACCTGACCCTAAACCCTAAACCCACATTTTTTAACATACAGACAAAGCTCAAACCGTTTAACCAACCCGAAAGCCTTTCTCTGGGAGGTATGGTTTTTGTTGCTCCCTATTTTTTGTAATTACATAGGTTATTGGCTCAGTTGAGCAAGTTGATGAAAATTTTAACGACCCAAAAAAGATATGCCAATGAAAACACAGTAGTATTAATGAATTTCCACCAATGAAATAAAATCCCATGTAAATTATATAACGTGTCACTACCTAAGAGCTTCTTATGCTAAATGTCAAACATACAATGAAGGAATGGACAAGATGTCAAACATGCTAAGAAGGACAAAAGTGTTAAAGAAGATGCATACAAAATGACAAATGATTTTGGCAAGACAACAAATGACAAGAGAGAAGTGGCAAATATCCCTAACCAAATTCTATAAATATGACTCTTCTATGAGATGAATTTTATATCAAAACATTGAGAGAAACTGTAGTAAGAAAAAGTGTAGAACTGTTTTTTTGGCAGAAGAGAAGTAATCTTCTGGATATTTATTATCCTTTGTATTCATCATATTATCATTGATTGACAACATGTTATCAGCACAACTCTACTGTCGAGCTACAAGCAGGAGGTAAAATTGTTTAATTAGTATTATAATGTTAATCTTTTTAAACTTGAGTTTGTTGCTCTTGACAACTCCGAAAAAAATTACTTGTCATGGATTCTTAATACGAAAATCCATCTAGATGCTATGGGTCTCGAAGATATCGTAAAATATACAAATAAAACATCTCAACAATATAATACAAACACCATGATATTTATTCGCCACCATATTGATGAGGGGCTCAAAGTAAAATACTTCATTATAAAAGATCCTGCAGATCTTTGAAAAAATCTAAAAAAGAGGTATGGTCACCAGAAAATGGTGATACTTTCAAAAGTTTGTTATGATTTGTTGCATTTACGCTTATAAAGTTTTAAATCTGTAAGCGAATATAATTCTGTCATGTTCAAAATCAGTTCTCAATTGAAGTTATGTGGTCAAAAGATTACCGATGAGGACATGTTCGAGAAAACATTCACTATTTTTTATGCCACTAATATGCTCCTGCGACAGTAATACCATGAAAAGGGTTTTAAGAAGTACTACAAATTGATTTCGTATCTTTTTGTGGATGAACAAAATATTGAGTTGCTAATGAAAAATCATCAATCACACCCCAGTGGTTCTGCTTCATTCCAGAAGTGAATGCGTATACATGTAACAAAGGCCCCCGCCATGGACGTGATCATGGACGTGAAAATCAGGGAAATCATCCTTACTCGCGCCGCAATAATCCCAATAATACAAAAAATCACCAAAAGTGGGAGAAAAATGAAAATTTGCAAGGTCGTTACAAGGAATTCTAGGGCAAACAAGAATGTAGAAAATGCTTGTTATCGATGTTGAATGAACAATCATTGGGCATGTACCTGTCGTACGCCAAAACACTTTGTAGAACTTTATCAAGGTTCAAAAGTTAAAGGCAAGGATGCGAAGACAAACTTTGTTCAAAATCCAATGTCGAATGTAGAGATAAATTTGGGTCAAGATGATTTCCTCCATAGCAAATTTGATGTGACACATTTGGATGTTGCTAATTTTTTGTCCACCCCGATCCTATGAATAATGGAAAAAATATCTAAATTTTTTAGTTCTCACTGTTATACTTTATTTATTTTGTAATCGTTATTTTATTATAAGTTTGATTTTGTTAATTATTTCTTATTTATACTTATTTATACTTATTTATTAAAGGTAATTATGAATTTATCTAAATCAAATGGAAGATGCATATCTCGCAGACAATGCAACAACACACAACATACTTAACAATAAAAAAATATTTTATTTTCCTATCTATAAGGGAAACATATGTTAATGCAATATCTGGTAGTGCAAAATTAATTGAAGCTCCAGAAGAGCACCGCAAGGGACAAACATTACAATTGATTATGCTTTATTCTCATCTAAGTCTCGAAGAAATTTATTGGGTCTTTAAGATATTCACCAAAATGGATATCATATCAAGACTATAAACAAAAAAAAATGAAGAATGCTTATGCATTACATCAATTATTTCGAGTAGCAAATGCAGCTTAAAAAGATTACCCGTAATGTCCTCTGCGTTATATTACTCAACAATAAGAATGGTTGAAGTTTTAATGTTAAAAGTTTAAAGACTGCGAAAACTTTCAGAGTTTGGCATGATCAATTGGGCCATCCCGGATCATTTATGAAGCAAAAAATAATAGAGAATTCACGTGATCATTATTCAATGAAAAAATAGAAGATTTTCGAAACCAGTGAATTTTCATGTGTTGTTTGCTCTCAATACAAACTGATTAATAAGACAAATGTGTTGTTTGGAAAAAATTCAGGAATACAAATGTAGGCCTATACACCCACCATGCGAACCATTTAAATATTTTATAGTTCTAGTTGATGCATCAACTAGATGGTCGCACGTGTGCTTATTATTAACTCGCAATTTAGCTTTTGAAAAATTACTTGTACAAATAATTTGCTTGCGAACACATTTATCTGATTTTTCAATAAATAAAATTCGTCTAGATAATGCTGCTGAATTTTTATCACAAGTCTTTAATGACTATTGTATGTCAATTGGGATAATCATTGAACATCCTGTTGCACATGTTCATATACAAAATGGTTTGGTTGAATCATTTATGAAATGCCTCCAATTAATTGCAAGGTCAATGCTTATGCATTCTAAACTCCCTGTATCTACTTGAGGACATGTAATTTTGCATGCAACAACACTTATTCGTATAAGGCCAACAAATTATAATAATTTATCCATAATGCAAATGATTTATGTATAAGAACTAAATATTTTCCATTTAAAAATATTTGGATGTTCTGTATTGGTACCAATTGCTCATCCACAACACACAAAGATGGGTGCTCAAAGATGAATAAGACTATATGTTAAATATGAATATTCCTCGATAATTAAATATTTAGAACAATCAACTGGTGATTCATTTACAACAAGATTTATTGATTGTCATTTTGATAATCATTTTTTCAACATTAGGGGAAAAAATAAACATTTTAAAAAGACAATATACTGGCATGAATATTCATTATCACATTTTGATCCTCGTTCCAAACAATGTGAACTTGAAGTTCAAAATATTATTCATTTGCAAAATTTAGCAAATTTATTGTCAGACGCGTTTATTGATCTAAAGACGATAATCGAGTCTCATATACTCACTCTAAATGCTCCAATTAAACTTAATTTCCCAGGATAAATTTTTACAATAAATAAGTCTAAATTACGCACGTGGAAGATTAGTTGTTTCCAAAGATAAAAATTCTCAAAAAAGAAAAGGAACAAACATAGAAAATGGTCCGGAAGAGGAAATAAAATCTTCAAAAGAGATCCATAATACTCCTGAAGAGTCAAACGACATAAATGAAGAAATTCAGGAACCTAAAAATAAGGAGATCTCTATAAATTATATCGTAATGAAAAAAGATGGAATCAAGATGAAACAAATGTCGACGATATTTTTGTTTATAATATAGCATGCGATATAATAAAGGAGAACGAAGATATTGAATCTACATCTATGGAGAAATGTAGGAGCATACATGATTGACCAAAATGGAAAGAATCAATTGTTGTAGATCTCAATTCTTTAGACAAACATAAGTTTTTGGACCAATAGTTCATATATCAAAAGGTATAAAATCAATCGGATATAAATGGGTATTTGTGTAAAAAAGAAATGAGAAGAATGAAGTTGTGAGATATAAAACATAACTTGTCGCACAAGGTTTTACCCAAAGACCAGACATTGATTATAAATAGACTTATTATCCTGTGATAGATGCAATCACATTTCGTTATTTAATAAATCTGACAATTTATGAAAAACTTGAGATGCTATTGATGGATGTAGTGAGAACCTATTTACATGGCTCACTAAAAAATGATATCTATATAAAAAATTCTGAAGGCTTTAAAGTGCCTGAAGCACAAAGTTTCAACTTTCGAAAGATTTATTTGATCAAACTAAATAAATCTCTATATGGACTTAAATAATCCGGACGTATGTGACTCAATTGTTTGAGTACATACTTATTAAATGCATACTATAAAAATGATCCAATATATCCATATGTGTTTATAAAGGGATCTGGATCAAGACTTGTCATCATTGCTATCTATGTAGATGACTTGAATATTATTGATACTCATGAAAAATTATCCAATGCAATAGCTTGTTTGAATAAAGAATTTAATATGAAAGACCTTGAAAAAATAAAATTGTGTTTAGGTCTTTAAATTGAACAAACAGAAGGAATTTTTGTGCATCAATCAAATTATTTGGACAAAGTGCTCAAAAATTTTTATATGGATGAAGTCTATCCATTGAGTACACTAATGGTGGCAAGATCGTTTAATATGAAAAAAGATCAATTCCACCTTCATGAAGACGGTGAAGAACTTCTTGGTCCTGATAGGTACCATATCTTAATGCAATTGGAGCACTAATGTACTTTGCTAATATAACACAACCTGATATATCATTTGCAGTAAATTTACTAACAGGATATAGTTCTTCTCCAACTAGAAAAATTAAAATAAAATCAAACACGTTTTTCGATATCTTCGAGAAACAATGGATATGAATTTATACTATCCCATTGTATATAACCCAGAATTTATTGGTTGTGATAATATTGAATATTTATTAGATCTACACAAAACTAGATCTCAAACGGAATATCTATTTACTAGTAAAGATACAACTATTTCATTGCGCTCTGTTAAACAAACATTAGTCGCTACTTCCTCCAATCATGCTGAAATCTTGCAATTTAATAAAGTAAGACGTAAATAAATTTGACCAGACATATTCGTGGAATGTGAGTTACCCAAAAAAAAATATTCGTGGAATATGTGGCTTGAATACAATATCGAGCAAGTTTGATCATGGGACAATCGTACAGATTTGTTCACTAAAGTACTACCCACTGCAATTTTAGAGAAGTTGTTCAAAGGGATCCGAATGAAAAAACTCAAAGATGTGGATAACAAAGAAAAATTATAAAATTATGCACTCTTTTTTCCTTCATTAGAAATTCTTCTCGCTGGGTTTTTTTACTAGTAAGATTTTAACGATACATGATAGAATAAATATTCAGTGGGGTATTATGGAATGAATATTCACCTATGAAATAAAATTTAATGCAAAATATGTGAAGTGTCACTACCTAAAAGCTTCTTGTGCTAAATGTCAAATATACAATGAAAGAATGGATAAGATGTCAAACATATAAAGAATGACAACAGGAGTGTTAAAAAAATGCATGCAAAATGACAAATAATTTTGATAAAGCAACAGATGGCAATATAGAAGTGACAAATGTATCTAACCAAATTTTATAAATACAACTCTTCTATGAAATGAATTTTACACCAAAATATTGAGATAAATTATTATGAGAAAAAGTGTAAAATTATTCTTTTGAAGAAAAAAATAATTTTTCAAATATTTATTATCTTTTGTATTCATCATCATCATCATATTATTATTATTATTATTATTATTATTATTATTATTATTATTATTATTATTATTATTATTATTATTATTATTATTATCATCATTGATTTCACATACTTTTTTTTTAAAAAACACAGTAAACTTTGAGAAGTGCAACTTTTTAATCTGTTAGAATGGCCACCCAAACACTAATTTCGCATAATTAAGGAAAAGAGCAGCACCTCAGTCATATACACCACCTCATTTTATGAGAAAAGAGAACTCCCATTAGAAAAGACAAACAGGAGGGTGGGGTTGGGGCGTACGCCCCCTTCCCCTCAGTGAAGTAGAACAACAATGACAACCTAACAGCGATGACGGGCAAATGTTTCTCTGCTTTGTTGTTCTAGATCAGAATATACTCACATCTCACCTGCCAAAAAAAAGATTCCATCACCCATCTTTTACATCAGTTTACAATGTTGCCGTCAAACAGTCGACCAATCAACAGTCTACATCCACAGATATAAGTGATATTTTTAAGAGTTCTAAAATAAGCATCGAGACCATATAATTATTATGGATTTTACAAGCATCTGGAAATCATCCAAGAAAAGAAACAACAACATGAGATACACAAGCTACGCTCACTCAACAGCTCTTGAGCTCAACACAGCCCACATGACACTAAGGACATTAGAACAAACAAATAAAGTACCTTCAAGCGAGACAGAACTGACATAAAATATATAAACACAACTGCAAACACTTAGACATGGAAAAGGTACCACAAAATTCTTACCTATCATGAAAAATTTTGATTACACATTTTCACTGGACAGATCGGTTACTTTTCCCACAGCTACAGTTTTCCCTATGAAAAATGAAGTTCACGAGGATGTCAGATATCAAAGAAGGTAGAAATAACAGATACGCTGGAAATATAAAAAAAGTCACCAACCTTCAGTACGGAGAGTAAATCGTCCAAGTTGCGCAAAATCAGAAAACTTCTCTACACATATCATGTTATTGACCTGAGAAGAAGAACGAACAGAGCAAAGGTCATATATCTATTAAATAGGGTTGATGTTGTAATCCACAAAGCAACCGCAAAAAATTATTGACAATGAAAAGTTGACAGATCAAACAAAAAAGACTGGATTTGGCAATCTTTAGAAGCAGATAAAATTGCATCTTATTTATATTCCAACAGAAAATAAATCCGAACATCATCAGCATACATAGAGTAAGTGAATTCTGAAGCTGACCTGAATCCTGCATACAACTAATGCACCTTGCTTGACAAAGAGAGGTTTCCTTTTCAAAGCCTTTTTGGTTTTAAGGTCAATCTGCTGCATCAAGTCAACAATTTCACATTCTTCCACAACTGCGTGGATGTGTAAAACAGCCTTGTATCCGGGACAAAATATTGCCTGAGAATATAAAAACTGAATTAAGAAATTCCTCCTGGACACACATCAAAGGTCAAAAGCATGCCAATCAAAGAAATGTAAAAGAAAAAGATCCAGCACAGAAACATACATTGTCAACCAACTCAAGGATTTGTAGGTGAGCAACAAACTCTGACACAGCAGGTATTGGTTTTGCTGCACATAAAGAAAAGGCTTTGTTCAGGAAAACAACATGATTAGACGAAATAGCAATTGTAACTGATTGTAGAAGAATACTTTAAAGAATGTAAAAAGATGCAAAGTAAATTAAATTTCCATAATAGAACATCTACATCTTTTACATGTTTACAGCTGGAATAGTCAACAGAAACACAAAGTAAAATGAAAAGCTATAAATGCATAACGATTTATATTTGTACAGGAAAATACAGCATCAGGTATCCTATCTTGAATGCAAACAGTTACCTATTTGTCAGAAGAAAGATTGGAACCGGACAAGCAAGACAGCAAGAAGGCAATCTTTGTTGAAGGAAAAATGTAGTAGGATCAACTAATCCGGATAATTTCAGCATAGGAATGAGGACACAAGCAAGAAACTGTACTTTTACGCACAAGACATCTTTTGGGGGGAAAAAGAGGAGAGAAGAAAGAACCACAGGAGACCAAGAAAAACCTACCAATGCTGCAGAGAACAAAGCC
The DNA here is from genome assembly GCA_028565015.1 of Pinguicula moranensis. NCBI lineage: Eukaryota > Viridiplantae > Streptophyta > Magnoliopsida > Lamiales > Lentibulariaceae > Pinguicula > Pinguicula moranensis. The sequence continues at coordinate 10,127 of JAOWBN010015822.1, forward strand.
TGTTAATATATCCTCCTCCTCTATCCCTGATAGCCTTACTCGCAAATTCTCACCAGGTCCGGCACACCTTACTCTGTCTTCATCACAAAATATGGCAAGAACTTTCACTGGTACCTGAACAATAAGAAGAATGAAGCACTAAATATCCATGATGATCCTTTTCCAAACACAGCTCAGAAACCTGTCTCCTAAAAGACAGGAAAGGACATGGAAAAGCACCTTGTTTGGCATGACAAGCAAATTATCGCCATCACGAATACTTCCAGATTCTATTTTGCCCATAACAACAGTTCCCATGTCCTTAAATTTGTCAATAATAGGCATCCTGTCAGACCAAAGATATCAATTAGCTAAAGCAGGTCAATCAGAATTCTTCTCTTTAAATCTGGTAACAGTACATAGAAGTACAACTTTTAGGATAACAACTCATCAGACATTCACAAATCAATAAGAAGAAAATGCAATCAGCAGTAGACAGTCGGCCATGATGCAAGCAAAGACATCATGTTCTCTGTTAGTCAGGTGGCTGTCAGTATATCAAAATTACAATAGCCATGAAAGTTACTGTTATACCTTACAGGACCATTGGGATCACGCGTTGGAACTTCAGCAGCATCAAGCACTTCAAAAAGGCATTTACCATCCCACCATGGACATATGCTTTTATCAACTCTTGTTTTCATATTCG
>JAOWBN010015833.1:0-10814 GCA_028565015.1 Pinguicula moranensis
TCTCTATATATAGAGGAACCAAACAGAATATACAGGAGACTTTTCACGATCATTCCAATATTCTCTCTTTTACTTCTGTGAATATCTTCTAGTTTACAACATATATATGCTTATATATAAGAAGTAAATGCTAAATCTAACCCACATGCAACAAATGTGTCCAAAAACGAGTTGAGTGAGTTTTTAGATGGCATGTGGCTTATTTTTCTGTTCTTGTAATTTATAACCAGATGGTCGACGGGGGCCACTGCCCCTGAAGTGAACCACACATGCATCGTTCGAGTGTCGAGCCACTGAGCGATTGTTCGGGCGCAAAACCACCGAACGGTGAACAAGTGTGCACAGAAGGCGCTATGGAAATGAATGTGGTGATAGATCCACTAGCATGGCACGATAGTCCCTGACCAAGCTGAAAGAACAAAGATTCAAAGAGGCGCTGGTTAGCCTGATTGCGCGCCTACAACCCATGAAAACCTCTTGTGGGATTACTACAACTTTTGTCGCACAAGGACGAGCCCATACACTGATTACAATCCAAGGATCATTAAACGATGAAGTTGGTGTGGCACTGTCCAAGTAGAATTCATCGTTGGCCAAGAATGAACGAAATTACATTGGTCGCGCACCAAACCGAGCGACACAGCGCGCCATCACGCGAGATAGCGACTGTTGTAATAGAACCTACGCCAGTGCGCGCGATGGGCCGCCCAATCGTGGGATAGATGGGTTGATCGAGGAAGTGGCCCAACTAGAAATCTTAACTTAGGGTATTTATCTTAGTACCCCTAGCCGCCACCCTTTGCCTACAAGAGGAGCTCAACCCTTCATTATTGACACTTTTATGATTTTTGAGTTTGGTGAGACATTAGTTTATCTTTGATTTTATGAAAGCTTCGACTTATCTTTTCTCTACTTGAGCATAGTGGCGTCGAGAGGAACTTTTCCTTGATCTTGAGATAACACACGTTGTTATCAAGGGATCTTGTGTGACGTTCTTTAACCTCCGAAAACTATGTTGCTCTTGTTGGTTGGCCTCTATAGGTCTGTTGACTTGAGCCACGTCAAAACATTCCAGAATCGCCATAGTTATTGAGCCCTCATTGTGTTGAGTTCGTCCCTTGTTGGTGCCTGGTTTATATCATTTGGTATCAGAGCTAGACTGAACATTTTGCTACTATTGTTCTTCATTTTGGTTCCATAGCCTCATAGTTATTCAGGTTAAATTCATGGCTGGTAGTTTATCTTTTCATTCTTTCAAATTTTGTTGAGTTGTAACCTAGCTGGCTTGTCCAATTTTTTTTTTCTCTTTTTTGAGTCAACAGCCGAAGCAAAGCCATTATCTTTTTTTTTTTAAAAAGAGATCAAGTTAACAGCCGAAGCAATGGAAAACGCTTCCTTGAATCTCAAGGCATAAATAGCGGTTCCTCGAACGTTTTGTGCAGTCAGCAAGAGATCTTGTCAGTTCATTCATTTGTTTGAGCCACGATTTGTTGCCACATACGTTTTAAGACCCCTAGTCGTTCAAGTGTCATCGTTCTCTTTTGGTATTGCTAAACTTGAGTGGAGAAAATAGTTGGAGCTGAATAAAGCTTAGCTGAGAAGCCTTAAGTGGTAAAAGGTAGAGTGGTGAGCTCATTAGAGTGAAAAAAAGAAGCCGGATTTGAGTGAAACACGAGGGTTGTGTGAACAACTTTGAGGGAATACACGTGAGGGAGTGTTGGTGAGGAATTTTCTTACTAACTTTTTCTTCTTGTAGGTATTGATGGCCGACAAAGACCCTAAGCTTCCTAAAGGCGTGTAAAAGACAAACATGTTGAGCACACGGTCGACCAGATATTTTGGTTGGAGGCCATAACTGAGACCATGAGGAAATTGTTGAAAGCTTAGATGGATGTGGTGCACAATCGACATGACCAGATGGAAGCTCAAGTACCAAGCCCAAAGATGGTCGATCGTAGCGTGCGCATACCAGACATGTCCGTGCATTCACAGACGGTACTATGCCGAACGACACAAACAATGGTGCCTATGGACCGAATAGACCCGATAGTGACGATGAGGCCGATGACTATGCCGCCTAGTCTGATGATGTTGGGGACACTTTTAAGACCCACGACTGATTTGCCCATGCTCGTGCTAACTGAGGTGCCATGCGCGCCCAACAACCGAGGCTTGAGCAGCGTACCCACGGTGATGAATTTGAGCCCTATCATACATAACACAATCATGAGCCATACCACCCGAGACTCGATCGTGCGAATGACCTTCGCAACTTTAAGGTCAAATTACCACTGTTCCAAGGAAAGAATGACCCCAAAGCCTATTTGGAATGGGAAATAAAAGTTGAGATGGTGTTTCAATTCCATGACTACACCGAACGACAAAAGATAGAACTCGCTGCCCTTGAGTTTATGTACTATGCTATAACTTCGTGGGATCAACTTGTGACTAACAAGGGGCTTTTTGAGAAAATCTCTATTGAGACATGGGCCCAGATGAAAAATGTGTTGAGACGCCATTTTGTACCGAGTCATTATCCCTGTGAGCTTCATCAAAGACTCCAACGATTGACACTAGGATCGAAGAGTGTTGAGGAATGTTACAAAGAGATGGAGTTGCTCATGACTCGAGCTAATGTGATAGAGGATCGAGAAGTGACTATGGTCAGGTTCTTGCAGAGCTTGAACCGTGATATTGTTGACATTGTTGAGTTGCAACATTATGTAGAGATTGAAGATATGCTCTATCAGGCCATCAGAGTTGAGAAACATGATATAGCCCCAAATTAACACAATCAAGCAGACCCCCCAAATCCCTATTTTCTCCCCCAATTTGAACCCACAACAATACCCAACCAAAATCAACATAAATCTTCTCAAGATAGGAAACTTTTACCCGCGTCTCATTGGAAGAAGGAGGAGGCACCGTAAAAAAAGTCCAATTAGAAATTGCCTCTTGGAAACTGTTGTTGGACGCCTCCTTTATGCAACAAGCAGGAGTTGGCCAACATTCCCGGACAGAGAGATGAAGCAAGCAGCAGGGGCAGAAATTGTCTTCTGCATATAAAAGGAGATAAAGTGAAGACGGAGAGGAGGAAGGAAGGGGAGAGGAGCAATTTGGACAGAGGGAAAAAATGGGAAGAAGACGAAAAGGAGGGAGAAAAATATGAGAAAAGGGAAAAGTTTATTGTAAAAGATTCCTTCCAAATTGCAATTGTTTTGCCAATAAACCATGAAATCGTGCTTCTAGTTTTGTGAGCAATTAATTTTCAATTTTAGTTTATCCTTTATAAAAGTCATTAATCACGTAGTGATAAAGTCAGCCACATCATTTGACACCGTCTGTGGGAACCGCAACAGAAAACTCAAGAAAAATGGAAGCAACAAATGACAGCACATCCCAACATGCAAATACAACACAACCAACAACATCCGAGAATCTTTTAGTGCCAGATCAGACAACTGCTACAGCCTCCAGCTTTATAGGCCAGCAATATATAACTAATTTGGTATTGAATCTCAGGAACAAATTACAAGACCAAATCAAGGAAGCGACATCTCGCTTCAGTGTGAATGGGCCCCAGCTCCCACAACACACTGACTTGGCACCACAAATGCCCACCCCAATGAGTAAGGCATTCTGGTGGACAGGCTACCCAGATACTCTAGAAAATCAGATCCACACGAACATTTGAAATCATTCACATTGTATGTGGAGATGACTTCCATCTCAAAAGTTACGGCATGTTGAGCTTTTATATTAACTTTAAAAGGAGCGGAACAAAATTGATTCCTTTCACTTCCTGAAGAATCTATTTGAAACTTCAAAGAATTGGTAACTCAATTCTCTCAAGACTTTACCACACAACAGCAGGTTGATCGAGCACCAATATACTTGTTTGGACAAAATACCAAAAAAAAAATCACATGAACCTTTTTGAGAGTACATTTATCGATTTAACCAAGTATGCATAGAAACCTTAGGCTTGACTCTCGACATAAGAGTTAACGCTTTAATTCACAGACTCCAGTATGGTCCTCTTGCGATAACACTGAAGGACGATCCCTCCAACCACCCATGGACAATGAAGCAACATTTGCAGCCAAGAAGAAATGGGAAGATGCCCACATGGCAAAAAAGACTCCATCGAGACCCAGACAACGCAAGAGCCTTGGCGTCACGAAGAAAATAAAAAATTCTAAAAAAATCCATAAAAAGAGGTCAAGGCAACCCAATCATGTTCTGATTACCCCTGTAGTAAGACACCGTGAAATAAAGAAGTCCATCTTTCAAGTATTACGGCATAATACTCAAAAAATGACATTCACGCTCTTAAGCGGAATATTCGCCAAAAAATTACGTTTACGCTATTATGCTAAACAGTCGCCTAAATGATGTTTACGCATTTTATATGCTAAACCAGCGCCTAAATGACGTTTATGCATTTTATATGCTAAACCGTCGCCCAAAAGATGTTTACGCATTTTATATGTTAAACTGTCGCCCAAATGACATTTACGCCTTTTACATGCTAAATCATCGCCAAAATTGACATTTACGCATTTTATATACTAAATTGTAACAAAAAAAATGATGTTTACGCATTTTATATGTTAAACTGTCGCATAAATGATGTTTACTCATTTTATATGCTAAACTATCGCCTAAATGACGTTTACGCATTTTATATGCTAAACCGTCGCCCTTGTCACCCAAATGACATTTACGTATTTTACATGTTAAATCATCGTCTAAATGATATTTACGCATTTTACATGCTAAATCGTCGTCTAAATGACATTTACACGTTTTATATGCTAAACCGTCGCCAAAATTGACATTACGCATGTTATATGCTAAATCGTTGCCAAAATTGATATTTATGCATTTTATATACTAAATCATTGCTAAAATGATATTTACGGATTTTATATGCTAAATCGTCGCCCAAATGATATTTATGCAGTTTATATGCTAAATCGTCGCCCAAATGACATTTACACATTTTACATGCTAAATCATCGCCAAAATGACATTTACGCATTTTATATGCTAAACTGTTGCCTAAATGGCATTTATGCATTTTACATGCTAAATCGTTGGCCATATGACATTTATGCATTTTACAAGCTAAATCGCCGCCTAAATGATATTTACACAATTTATATCCTAATTCGTCGCCAAAATTGATATTTAGGCATTTTATATGCTAAACCATCACCAAAAATGACACTTACGCATTTTATATACTAAACCATCGCATAAAAAATGTTTACACAATTTATATACTAAACCGTCACATAAATGACGTTTACGCATTTTATATGCTAAACTATCGCCAAAAAGATGTTTACGCATTTTATATGCTAAACCGTCGCCTAAATGATATTTACGCATTTTATATGCTAAATAGTTGCCAAAATTGACATTTGCATATTTTATATGCTAAATCCTCACCAAAAATTATATTTATGCATTTAACATGATAAATTGTCGTCCAAATGACATTAATGCATTTTATGTGCAAATCGTCACCAAAATTGACATTTACACATGTTATATGCCAAATCGTCGCCGAATATAACATTTATGCATTTTTATGTAAGCTATATTATGCATTTTGTGCATCACCACAATATAATACATTTTCATATCAGGCGTCCCGTTGTTTTGCAAAAGATATTTGCAACAAAATACATTGTGATGGGTCCCTCAGTCTTCCATAAAATAGTTATAGCTTGTTAGTCATTCCTATCCAACAGTCATATAAAATAACCCCCCAGCCGCACTTATCTTATCTGGAAACGTTTTCGGATAACTTCTGGATACAACAGATACTATTCCTTCAACAGGTACTTAAAAACGAGAAATGATATAGCGCAAGAAATATTGCCCTAGAATTCCACAAGAAAGATGGGCCCCGCGTGTTTAACACCAGATGGACGGTCAGAATTGGTATTTAATACGTGAGGATTGGTGTTAAATACGCGGGGCCCATCTTTCTTGCGGAATTCTTGCCAAAATTTCTTGCGCTATATCATTTCTCCTTAAAAACAGCCATAGGCAAATGCCTGATCGCTCCAAGAAAATCCACCACGATAAGCAAAAATTCCTGCCAAAAGAAAGTCATTAACACAACAATAAAAACACTACAAAAAGAACAGGGGATAGAGAACATACCATGCATAGCCATACTTGTACAGAGAAGATCCCTTGAGGTGCCACTTAGAAAGAATTACTGGCAGAAAAAGTAAGAAGATGAATCGATCTCTTCAAGAGAGATCGAATTCAGAGGGGGGAGAAATGATATAGACCCATATTAACACAATTAAGGAGACCCCCCAAATCCCTATTTTCGCCCCCAATTTGATCCACAACAATACCCAACCCAAATCAACAAAATTCTTCTCAAGATAGCAAACTTTTACCCGTGTTTCATTAGATGAAAGAGGAGGCACCGTACAAAGAGTCCAATCAGAAATTGCCTCTTGGAAGTTGTTGATGGCCGCCTCATTTCTGCAACACGCAGGAGCTGGCCAACATTCCCGGACAGAGAGATGAAGCAAGCAGCAAGGGCAGAAATTGTCTTCTACATATAAAAGGAGATAAAGTGAAGAAGAAGAAGAAGAGGGAGGAAGGGGAGAGTAGCAATTTGGATAGAGGGAAAAAATGGGAAGAAGACGAAAAGTAAGGAGAAAAATATGAGAAAAGTGAAAAGTTTCTTGTAAAAGATTCCTCCCAAACTGCAATTATTTTGCCAATAAACCATGAAATCGTGCTTCTAGTTTTGTGACCAATTAATTTCCAATTTTAGTTTTTCCTTTATAAAAGTCATTAATCACGTAGTGATAAAGTCAACCACATCAAAACAGCTGAAACTAAAGAGCACTATGAGGAGAGTTGGCTCAAGATCTACGACCGTTCCACTATGGTGGTCTACACCAAAGTGGGAGAAGCCCAAGATTGAGCTCCCTAAGGTGTTTACATCAAAACCCAGGGCAAAACAAGGTAGTTCTACACTTTTTACATCTAGACATTGTGACATAAAATGTTTCAAGTGCCAGGGTTTGGGACATATTGCGAGTTAGAGTCCAAATCAGCGTATGATGATGGTGTAGGACGATGGAGAAGTTGAGTATGAATACTCACAGTCCGAGCCTGAGGATGACACAAACATTGAGGAAGATGCACCTGTGGTTGGAGAAATGTTGATGACACGGAGAGTACTGAGTTTACAAACCTTGGATGAGGAAGATCAGACACAACTAGAGAACATGTTCCATACTCGTTGTTACATCCAATGGAAGGTATTTAGTGTCATCGTTTGATGGTGGAAGTTGTACGAATGTAGCAAACATCTATCTAGTTGAGAAGTTGGAACTAGCCACACTAAAACATCCAAAGCCATACAAATTCCAATGGTTGAGTAATTGTGGGGAGATGCGTGTAATGAGGCAAGTGATGGTGACTATGATGATTGGAAGGTATGAAGATGAGATATTGTGCCACATTGTTCCCATGGATGCATGTCACATCTTGCTTGGAAGACCATGATAGTTCGACCTGAACGCCACTCATTAGGGACGCACGAATAGGTATATCTTTACACATAGGGGCAAATCCATTGCATTGCCACCATAAGCCCCTAAATAGGTCAAAGTCGACCAAGTCCGTATGCACATTTGAGGGACCACATTTGAGAGAGAAAAAAGAAAGAAAAAGAGGCCGTGAGAGAAAAAAATATGAGGGACCACCAAAAGAATGATGTTTGGCCCAAAGGAGTGAGATTAAGAGTGCCATGAATTCTTGTTCCTAAATGATTATACTTGTGTATAAAGAGGTCTTACTCACTAACGAACTAGCTGGCTCATGGCCAAGCGAAGTTGTACCCATTTTACAGGAATTCGAGGATGTGATGCCCGAAGAGTTACCCTCTGGTCTACCACACATTCGAGGGATTGAGCATCAGATTGACTTTGTATCTGGTGCTGCTATACCCAATTGATCGGCCTACTGAAGTAGTCTTGAGGAGACCAAGTAGATGCAGAGGCAAGTGGATGAGGTACTGGATAAGGGAAACACCTGAGAGAGCAGGAGTCCTTGTGCAGTGCCTGTGATACTAGTGCCAAATAAAGATGGGTCTTGGAGGATGTGGACCGACTGTCGAGCCATCAACAATATCACGGTAAAGTACTGTCATCCTATTCCTAGGTTAGATGATATGCTTGATGAGTTGCATGGAGTGTGTTTGTTTACCAAGATAGACTTGAGGAGTGGATACCATCAAATTCACATGAAAGAAGGAGATGAGTGAAAGTGTGCTTTTAAGACTAAGTATGGGTTGTATAAATGGTTGGTTATGCCTTTCGGTCTTACTAATGCACCTAGGACCTTTATGCGCATTTGATGAACCATGTGCTACGAGCCTTTTTAGGCCAATTTGTGGTTTTGTACTTTGATGACATACTTGTCTACTCTAAGAACATACATGATTACCTTTCGCACATTAGATCCGTGTTGCTTATGCTTAGAAAAAAGAAATTGTATGCTAACCCTAAGAATTGTACCTTTTGTACAGATAAGCTGGTGTTTCTTGTCTTTATTGTGAGTAGGAATGGCATAGAGGTGGATAAGGAAATGGTAAAGGCAATTAGGGAGTGGCCTACACCCACCACGGTCAGCCAAATGAAGAGTTTTCATGGATTGGCAAGCTTCTATCGACGTTTGTCAAGGACTTTAGCAGCCTAGCCGCGCTCCTCACGGCGATCATTAAGAAAACTATACCATTTAGCTGGGGAATGGAACAGGGTGAGGCCTTTGAGTTGCTAAAAGGGAAGGTTTCTAGTTCACCTTTATTATATTTGCCCGATTTTGCCAAAATGTTCAAAATTGAGTGTGATGCTTCAAGTATAGTCATAGGAGCAGTGTTGATGTAAGAGGGAAGCCCCATAGCATTCTTCATTGAGAAGTTGAGTGGAGCCACCTTGAATTATCCCACTTATGGCAAGGAGATGTATGCCTTGGTTTGTGCCCCCTTGAGAACTTGTAGCACTTTCTATGGCCGAAGGAGTTCGTAATCCATACGGACCATGAGTCGCTAAAGCATTTGAAAGGCAAACATAATTTGAACAAAAACATGCTAAGTGGGTGAGTTCATTGAGACCTTCTCATATGTGATCAAATACAAACAAGTTAAGGAGAATGTGGTAGTTGATGCCCTTTCTCGCAGGTATGCATTGCTTGATCTTCTAGAAACTAAGTTGCTAGGGTTTGAGCATCTCAAGGACTTGTATGCACAAGATCATGACTTTGGTGACATTTTTAGTGCATGTGAAAAAGCTGGTTTTGGGAAATACTATAGGCATGATGGATTCATTTTTCGTGAGAACTTGCTATGTGTGCCTATGTGCTCGGTTAGGGAGCTCCTAGTGAAAGAAGCTCATGGTTGGGGACTTATGGGACATTTCGGTATTGCTAAAACTTATGATGTGTTGCGCGATTATTTTTATTGGCCACGCGTGAAGCATGATGTAATTTGTGTGTGTGAATGCTGTATGACTTGTAAGTTGACAAAATCTAAGATGGTTCCCCATTTATTGTATACCTCTCTACCAATAACTTACGAACTTTTGATTGATATTTCTATGGATTTTTTTCTCGGATTGCCAAGTTCTAAGAGGGGGAGTGATCTGGTTTTTGTGGTTGTTGATCGTTTTTCAAAATATGTCTCATTTCATACCCTGTCACAAAATTGATGATGCATCTTATGTAGCTGAATTGTTCTTTAGGGAAATTGTGCAATTGCATGGCATGCCTAAGACTATAGTTTCTGATATGGATTCAAAGTTCTTAAGTTACTTCTGGAAATCATTGTGGGCGAAGTTGGGGAATTTTTTTTGCCTTCTACTATTTGTCATCCCCAAACTAATGGTCAAACTAAAGTGGTGAATAGAGCATTAGGGACTTTTTTGCGAGCGTTACTTTCTAAAAATTTGAAAACATGGGACGAATGTTTACCGCATGTTAAGTTTGCTTATAATCGTAGTGTACATTCTGCCACACAATACTCACCTTTTGAGATAGTTTATGGATTTAATTCCGTGTCCTTTGGATTGAACTCCTTTGCCAAGTTATGAAAGGTTTAATCTAGATGGAAAGAAGAAGGCTGAATTTGTTAAGCAAATACATGAGAAGGCATGAGCTAATGTGGAGAGATGGATGGCTCAATATGCCCAGCAGGCCAATAAGAGCCGAAAAAGATGACGTTTGAACCAAGAGATAAGGTGCAATTGCACCTAAAGAAGGAATGATTTCCAGGAAGTGGAAATCCAAGCTAATGCCAAGAGGGGATGACACGTTCCAAGTCTTCGAGCACATTAACTACAATGCCTACAAGCTAAACTTGCCCGGTGAGTATAATGTTAGTGCTAGTTTCAATGTTAGTAACCTACTTCTGTTTGATGTAGGCGATTTGAGGGCAAATACTTTTCAAGAGGAAGATGATGAAGTGAATCACACTATGCATTGTTCGGGTACCGAGCCACCGAGCGACCGTTCAGGCGCAGAACCACCGAGTGGTGAACAAGTGCGCATAGAAGGCGCTATAGAAAGGAACATGGCAAGAGATCCACTAGCATGGCACGATGGTCCCCTGACCAGGATGAAAATATGAAGATTCAAAGTGGCGTTGGCTAGTCTGATTGCACGCCTACAGTTCATGGAAGCCTCTTGTGGGATTGTTAGGTATGTGACCTAGAGTATTGGGCTCTTGTTAGTTTCATGTATACTGGATGACTAAAATCATTTTGTTCCTT
>JAOWBN010015844.1:0-10813 GCA_028565015.1 Pinguicula moranensis
TATTGTTGAGTATGTTGTGTGTTGTTGCACTGTCTGCGAGACATGCATATTCCTCATTTGATTTGAATAAATCCATGTTTACCTTCAATAAATAAATAAACGTAAGAAATAAATGAAATCAAACTTATAATAAAGTAGTGATTACATAATAAATCAAACATAATACTGAGAGGTAGATAAGATATAAAAAAAGCTTAGGTATTTTTGTCATTATTCATAGGATTAGGGTGGACAAGGAAATCAGCAACATCTAAATGTGTCACATCAAATTTGCCATGGATGAAATCATATTGAACAAAATTCATTTATACATTTGCATTGAATTTTGGACAAAGTTTATCTTCGTATTCTTATTTTAGCTTTTATTGAAGTTTGATAGAGATTTGCAAGGTACTTTGGCGTACGGCAGTTACAAGACCAATGATTGTTTATCCCACATTGATAGCAAACATTTTCTACATTCTTATTACCCTGAGATTCTTTGTTGCGACCTTGCAAATTATCATTTTTCTCCCACTTTTGAAGGTTATTTGTATTATTGAGATTATTGTGACGGGAGTAATGATGATTTCCCTAATTTTCACGTTCACGACCATGGCGGGGGCCTTGGTTAATTGTATTCGCATTCACTTTTGAGAATTCAATAGAACCACTAGGACGTGATTGGTGATTTTTCATTACTAACTCGTTATTTTGTTCAACCACAAGAAGACACGAAATTAGTTCGTAATACTTCTTAAAACCTTTTTCACGATATTGCTGCTGCATAAGCATATTAGTGGCATGAAAGGTAGATAATGTTTTCTCTAGCATGTCCTAATCGGTAATCTTTTCACCATATATAACTTCAGTTGAGAACTGATTTTTAACATGACAAAATTGCATTCGTTTACTGATTTAAAATCTTGTAAGCGTAAATGCAATTAATCATAATGAGTTTTTAAAAATATCACCGTTTTCTTATGATCATATCTCTCTTTGACATTTTTCCAAAGATCTGCACGATCTTTTATAGTGAAGTATTCTACTTTAAGCCCCTCATTAATATGGTAACGAAATATCATGGTTTTCGCGTTATCTTGTTGAGATGCTTTGTTTGCATCTTTTATCGTATCTCCGAGACCCATAGCATCAAGGTAAATTTTCGGGTCAAGAATCCATGATAAGTAATTTTTTCCAAACCCATAAATTCATTAGAAAGATTAGGCATTACAATAATAATTAATTAATTTTACCTAAGCAAGAATGCTAGTAGCCCAATAATAGGGTCGTGTTGATAATGTATTTTGAATTATTTTAGCAAGTATAAATAAAAGAAAATGGAAGCAATTGAAATGAGCCTAGAATTTGTAATGAGCATAAAATACGTATGCTTGTTTTTTTATGGTTAGTAGAAATTAAATTGCACAAAATTGAATCTGTACACGCTATGGCGAACATTGCCCCTCGTACGGGGTACAATGATCCCTACACGATTTAAACATCAAGGCGAAAAGTAAGAACTAACACAAAACCTTGGATGTCTTATCCAATCCGCCAGCGTTACTCCCGTCTGTACCTTCTCAAAGGTCGTGTGCCAGTACCACAGTTGCACCTGGATACGCTCAAGAAGCTTGTTCTGATCGAATGTCCCGTGCCAAAACCTCATGTTATTTCTAACATTCCAGATATTCCACGTAGTGCAGTGTCAAATGAACTTCCATAAGTTCCTACCTCGACCGCATTCGAAGAGTCCAACATGAGCCTGGTAGTGCGCCAATGGGGAATGATGCCCAACATACACATAGCCAAACTATTTGTAAATTTCCGCCCATAACGCATAAGAGCTTGAGCATGCCCAAAATAGATGATATACATCCTCCATGTGTTCCCTGCAAAAGCTACATAAATGGGACTCTAACGGAAGTGGCATCCCCCTATGCATGAGATTGTCTATTGTTGCAATGCGGGATTGTAGTAGCCGCCAACAGAAAGCTATTACCCAAAACGGCAAGCGAGTACCCCATATCTCAGCTAACTCAGGTTGAGATTCCACCAGCACCTTCTCATGCAAATTACCCGATAACCAATATTGACAGTATATGTGCAGACGCCGTGCCTGGCCAACGCCAGTGATCAGGACCATCGGTCGGATGGCAATCAAACAGTTGCTCACACAAACTAACAAAGCTCACATGACGCCGACTAAGAGTCTGGTGCCACTTCCAATCTAAGTGCCAAACCGTGCCAATCAACAATTATTTAGCCGCAACGACTATCCCCTTATCCGCCGCCAGCCAATGAAGCCTCTGGAAGCGATCAATTAAGTTGCCTCTACTGTTTCAATCATCTTCCCAAAAATGGGTATGCCAGCCATCGCACATCACCCTCTGAAGACGGCTCACAAACCAGTCAGCTGAGCATATTATTTTCCATAAGTCTCGCCACCAGCGAGATGATACTTGACACGCAGGCAGCGTCGCCCAATCACAACCCGAAAGATGCGCCCCAAAATATTTGGCTACAATGATATCACGCCACATACCGTTTTCTGCTGTTTTCAGCCGCCACCCCCTCTTTGCTAATAAGGCCAAGTTAAAAGAGCTTAAATCCAGAAAACCGAGGCCCCCAAGATCTTTACTCCTACACATTTTGTCCAAACTTATCCATGAAATAGCTCCACTACCTTCATTCGCATAGCTGGACTTCCATAAGAACTTTTGACATATGATAATCATGTCTTGTATAATTGATTTTGGTGCCATATATAATGAGAAATAATATGCCGGCATGCTGCATAATACACTATTGATAAGAGTTGCTTTCCCTCCAAAATTCAGATATCGTTTTTCCCACGATAGAGTTTTATTCTTCACAGCCAGAGTAAGGGAATTCCACGTATTACGGCAGCCTGGATTCCAACCCACTGGGATACCCAAATAATCAAACAGTAAGGACATGACGAGCAATGAAGTATTTGTTCCCACGATTGTTGTAACTCTTGAGAAATATTCATTCCCAAAATACTGCTTTTCTTAAAATTAATAGATAAGCCCAAAACATCTCATAAACTCGTCGGACCCCTTCATAACTGAGACATTCTCCAAATCCCCTTCTCCGAAAAATAGCGTATCATCAGCATACAGAGAATGAGTGTAAATTCTATCACCGCACACGATCCCCCTCAAGCTGCCCCTCTCCACGGCAAATTTCAACAACAGATTCAATCCTTACGTTGCAATGACAAATAAGAATGGCGAGAGTGGATCTCCTTGATGCAACCCACGCTCAAAATTAAAAATTCCTGTTGAGGCACCATTTACCATTACCGATCCAGAAGCTGATGTGAGGCAAGCCTTTATCCAGCCAACCCATTGTTCACAGAATCCCATTTTCCTCATCACAGTAATAAGAAACTTCCAATTCACTGAATCAAAAGCTTTTGCAAAGTCTACTTTCAGGAATACAACCTGCTTCTTCGTCATTTTAACATGATGTATGAGCTCACTAGCAACCAGAATGTCATCCTGTATTTGACGTCCTTTAATAAATGCCAATTGCTGAGGGGAGATAATTTTATCAATTACCTTCCGCAACCTATTAGCAAGTAACTTAGAGAGCAATTTATCAAGTCAGACGGACAAAGAATTTTGGATGCCAGTACGATCGAGGTAGAATTCAATCCTCGAAATATGCGGCCAGAATAATAGAACTCTTTCAGAAACTCGATATATTCTTATTTCACTGTATCCCAATGAGTCTGCAAGAAATGAAAATTAATCCCATCTGGACCCAGGCTCTTCTTACCTGAACAAGTCCATAAAGTAGCAAAGATTTTTTCGTTCGAGAACTTAGATATCAGCATACGGTAATCTTCCTATGTAAGCCTTCGTTCACATTCAAGACAAAGTTGAGGACGAATAGATTATGGTTCTGCAAAATGAGAAGAAAAGAAATGCAATATACCATTCTTGACATTAGGAATATTGTCCTTCCAGACACCATCAAAAAATAGCCCATGAATATTATTCTGCTGCCTCCTTTTACGAACACAAGCATGGAAATATCTTGAGTTTCCATCATCCTCCCGGATCCATTGTGCCCTCGACTTTTGGTGTAATAAGGTCGTTTTCTGATGGATTGCACTCCTGAGGATGACCCAATACAAGTCTTCTGTCTTCAACTTCCTCCTCTGTGAGAGCTCTCATCTCTCCCTCCGAGTCATACCAACCCAACTTCTCTTTCCAAGTTTTTATCTGACAATCAACCATACCAAACACTTTCCTGTTCTACACTTTCAGCTTTTGTCGCAGGTGTTTAATAGAACTATGTAAGATAGAGGCTTTTGAACCTGAGAAGGGGGTGGCTCGCCATGTACGATTCACAAATGGACTGAAATCTGAATGTGTATCCCAGCAGTCCATCGTAGAGAAGGCCTTCGGTCCCCAGCTGCCGATTTCCAAGTGAAGCAATAGCGGACAGTGATCAACAATTGTTCTATCCAGCGTTGTCTCCACAAGATTTGGCCACAAGACGTCCCATTTTGCCAAGAGAAGAAATCGATCAATACGACTTGCACTAGTGCCACGGCCATTCAGCCAAGTATAAGTGAAACGTTGAAGAGCTGGATCAATTAGTTCATTATCCAGAATAAAATCATTAAAGTCCTGCATATCAAATGTTGGAGGACCACAAAAATTCATAAGTTCGTCAGACGTTCGAACCGTATTGAAGTCCCCCATTATACACGATGCTACATCACTCGCATCACGTAAAACGTAAAAAATGTGTTGCCATAATAATTTCTTCGATCCAGCAACACCACTCGACGCATACACGTTCATGATCATAATTTTCTCTTGTGTGGCCGCCATGTACCTTTAACAATTAAAAGATTTGGGAATGCCGTTGTGGTCTCCGCCTCAAAAATAGTGTCGGACCAAATAACAATTAGTCCACCGGAAGATCCTGGGTTAGACTCCCAAGAAAAATCTGAATGACCCCATAGCTAGTTAATTAAGAACCGATCCACGAGATTTTGCTTCGTCTCCTGAAGACATAGCATGTCCACAGAATGTGACCAAATAAGCTTTCTCACTTCACCTGCTCGACCGGGAACCCCCAACCCACGTATGTTGATTAAGATAATCTTCATAAAGGAACTGTGGTAGCCCCATGCTCATCAGAAGTTAAAGGAACAAACACAACATCACGATTTTCCATTACAATGAGACGACCCTCCATTACGGCATCTGATTGCTCGCTGTACACACCAATGTTTTTACCAAGGTTCCAAATAAAGGCAACCTCGGTTGCGACTTTTGACTTACAAGACTTCCGCCTCTTCACCAAATCACCATCCACACCACCCTGCTCAACTTTCGAAACCCCCTGCATACATTCAGAAACAACCGGCCAGTCTAATGAATCTGGAGCCACCGGGACGCTCGGCATAGAGCCAGGAGCAGCCGACCTGCCAATGAGGTCAGACTTCTCTGAAGTACTAAAAGACGTCTCGACCAGACCATATACGGATGAGATCGAGCCTCTCTACTTTTGGACACAAATTCTTTGCTTTTGCGCAATGTCGTTTTGTATATGATAGGAGTAAGGCCAAACGGATTAGGACTAGCATCCACCTCACTCAACACAGGCTCCCCTCTATCTAGACATGTCTCCAAAGCCACCCCCTTCAACCGACCAGCATTGACCAATGTGTCCTCTCCCATCTCCATAAGCCCCATTCCCACTCCGCTTTGCAGCAGCCCAGTCCCATCTTGACTTAAATTGCAATGTATAGCATCACTTGATGTCAGACTATTATCATGCCTCAGAATTTGAGGAAATTCATCAGATCATATTTCTCCTGCTGAGTTTTCGATGAGGTAGTCTCCAAACCCCGTCCACGAGGACACTCATCGACCACCGAGACCAAGAACCATTCATGCTTCATTTCTATCTTGACACATTCATCAATAAGAGTCGAATGTTTAACTTGCACTAGCATCCGAGCACGATGCATCATATTCCATTCCGCAGTGTTATAATCCAGACGGACAAAATTACCAAAGTTCAAAGCCAAATTCTTGAAAAAGTCTGGGTACCAACAGTGAAATGGCGTACCCGCACTTGTAACCAAACCTCCCAAGTTCCATCTAGGCTGGTCTTCCTCCACTGGTGCACCTCCATCAACCCAAGTTTGCTCGCCAAATTCGCCTCCACTTCTAGTCTAGTTTTAAGAACGTCAGAGGGATATGAGATCATTACCTCACCACCTTCCATACGGATGACTTTACCCTTACCCAAACCATGATCCGCTAATTTGAGTGCAATCCCGTTGACATCCATACCACTAAGTGGATACCCAAGAACATAAGATTCAAGCCACACAGATTCTATTGGGTCCGCCTCAAAATGCATCACCTTTTGATTTGAGACAAGTGGCAAAGCCTCCACGTACCTCCTTTCGAACCCATCGACATATCAACAATTGGTTTTACAGGCATCGTCCCAAGAGACGAACGGTGGGATGATTTCCGTTGGACGCTCCTGACAATAATCTCGTAATCACCAATTCAAAGGCCATTCAGCCTACTCTCCAGGGTTGTAGCATCAGGAACTGGTGCCAATCGCACGAATCCAAAGAGACGAGGAGATGCCTCCTGATTCCGAGGAATGAATACGTCGTGCACTATCCCGTACACCATGAACGCACGACGTACAACATATGCTGAAATAGTCGGAGGGAAGTTAGTCACATAGAAGGAATCAGACTCCTCCCTTAGATGCTTGATGTGCATCGGCAAAGGCAGGCGTTCCCCAACAATTTGTGTCTTGCCCTCCTTCGCACCCCTTCACTTTCTACCTTGTATCTCCCAACCGACGCCACCCTGCAAAGCATCCCCAGTCATCACACATTCTCCATTGGCCGCTACAACCGCCACTTCGCCATCACAGTTTAATCCCAAGCCTACCGGCGCCGCCACGGAAGAATTGCCCGCAGGGGACGCACGGGGATCCCATCGAACCAGCCACCTCTCATCAACTGCCCCATCAATCCCCTTAGCGCCTCGCCTCCCCCTTATGGCATCAGAAACAACATCAATCTGACCAATCAACCCTCCAACATACTTCACCGCCCCCTTATTCATCAGGCCGCCTCACCGCCCTACTACAGCGTTCGAATCAATGCCTTCATCAACACCCCCAGAAACCAGCAAAGCAGCGTCGAACGACGCCCCAACCATCGATCCAACGTCGTGGGCCAGGACAGATGCCCCATCCACGTTCACCGGAGCCACCGATGCCTCACCACGGAGCACGTCGCCGTCCTTCAACAGAGAGCGTTTTTTCCTCTTTTCTTTCAGCATCTTTTTTGTCGATATTGTTTTTTTTTACGTATGCTTGTGTTCTCAACTTTCCATTTCTTATTTCTTTTTTATTTTGTACATTTTAAACTAAATGTATATGTTTATACATGTAGAAGGAAAGACCAACACATTTATTACATTCACTTCCTTCTCACGTCCCATGTCTTATTTTTTCAACTTTGATACTATTCAAACACTATTCAATTTGACATTCAACCTATTACATTTTATTAACTCTAAACCTATTGTTCGTATGGAATAAAACTCGAGAACCTTTCAACTTGCATTGACATTCATTCATGACAAGAACAATTGTCATGATCTACTTCATCATTCCATTGATTGAAGCAGAAAAAAGAGGTGAACTATTTCAACTAAAATCATACATCCCGTTTGAAAGTCTCTTTGTTCTCTCACATCCTGGGTCATCAATTCAAAATAACGGTCATTTAGCAGCTCTCTTTCTCTAGAATTCAAACCTCACCCTCCTCAACGGCCATGGCCAAGTGACCTGTTACATTTTTTTTTCTCACTCTCATGCTTTTGTTTTATTTACCACAAAGGAATCCACAGCAGTAGCACAAAACACTCTCTGTTTCATGTATTGTCTCTTTAGCTACGCTATTTACTGCTCAGATTCTATACTACACTCCACAGATTGAGTCGGAACTTCAGTGTCTATTATTCTGAGAATTTTCACTAGATACGGACATTTGTACGGATATGCGACGGTAAGTGTCTATTATTCTAAGAATTTTCACCAGTCTCCTTAGATCCTACTAGTCCACATTGACCTCCGGAATCGAATGCTCCCGTAGCTATACTAAATTTCAAATGTGAAGAAAGATTACAAAGTACAAGTTCGAAAACCAGATCTCAGAATACAAGAATCATGCAAACTGAATCTAGTCAAGATGGAGAAAATAAAGTCTAGAAAATTCCTAAACGTGCCAATAACGTCACTTAGAAAAGTAACAAATTGAACAGCACAAGAAACAGGAATATCTAAACTGTAACGAAGCTAAACTAATGAAAAATGATATCCAAAATGTAGATCTTACGAAACCGGACCGATCTCACCGATTAAAATCACACAAATCACCACTAAACAGCCGAAAAATCAGAAGTTTGCCGTCGGAACGTCGGAGAAGACGAGAGAGAAGGTAGAGAATCGAGAGTAGGAAAGAGAAACAAAATGAATTAATTTATTCGCGTTTCTCGACGTTAAGCCTTTTATATCAACTCTGTGGATAAACCCTGGCTGTTGGATCTCTTCAAATCTACGACTCAAAACCCATTGAATACAAGTAATGTCCCGTGCCGTCGGATAACACTTTTAACGGACGACCCGATCTTCACCGATAATATAAATCAATAATAACCGTCGGATCATGTTAGAATATCGAATGATTCCGACAATTCGAATTCAACTTCCTCGAGAAGCTTCCTTTTGAACCGTAGGATCAGAATTAAATGGACGAGCATGATCATTTCAGATGCCTTCCTTAAGAAGCTTTATTATATACCGTTGGATTAAAAGTAATCGAACGGGTCAGATTAAAAAATAACAAATAAAACGAGAATTAATAGCAACTGCACGATCACGAAGAAAAGAACAATCAAGATTAAATTTTAATTAATGGCATTTCCGTAAATAGTCATTTAGCACATTAATAAGGTTAATTTAGTAATTTCACCTACACATTCCAAATTTAAGGCTAAAACAATAAAATCACGTATTAAACAAATTTTTGACATTTTAGAGGCTCAAAGTGCTGAGTATAGCCATAAAGGTTACATTCCTGGAACTATATAATGAAGAAATATCAGATCTTTTGGCACCTGAAGAATGTCTGAAGTTCAATGATGACAAGTCAAAAAAGCCGATAGCAATGGCAAAGGAGGAATTTTTGTTAGAGGTTTGGAAGAAGAGATTGTGACAACTGCAAATGAGAGAGAGATATAAAATCTTAGAGAAAGGTTCTGCGAAAAGGAAAACAGCGGAGACTCTTCTTAACATACAAAGCAGTCGTTCTCACTCTATTTTTTTCCATCACCATACACATCAGGAGTGTACTCCAGAAGGAGAGGAAATGATCAAATGTGGAAAACTGAATCTAGTTGACCTGGCAGGCTCAGAGAATAGGTGAAGATTTCTGGAATTTCTTACAGCAAAAAATTCACATATTGATTGAATTTCTTTGAACTATCCTCATCTCATCTGATGAAATTTCATCCTGTAATAGGTATGCTCTCTCCATCATTTGACATGTGCGTGTGTGAGTTACACCATCTCCCAGGTTGTGTGTACATTCTATTTGTGGTTATTTTGTTGCTGAAAATCATTTTGAATTTGTATGTACTATCATTATTACATTATTTAATGTTATTGCCACATGTTTGCTTAGAGGTGTAGGCTGCTAGAGAGAAGAATGGAATTTACATAACAAGAGATCGTTATCTTCAGGATGAGGCAGAAAAGAAGGTGCAATGCTGTCATGTTTATAGAAATGTAGCAATTATCTTGTAAGTAAGGTGACATGCGTTGCTTGATCTTGAAGAAAGACAAGGCAAGCAAATGCAACAATAAAAGAAAAGGAGTACTTGATATCAAATCTTCTGAAATCTGGTATGTTGCATCTTAAAGAAAACATCTTCAGTAATTATTCTCTTTTTCAGGGCAGTAACTTATCGATCTTCCATAAAAGTCGAATGAATCATTCTGTTTCTTTATCCTGTGCTGAACGCATTCCTCTTCCAACAATTATCAACTTCTCGATCTTCCACCCTTAATTCCTTAAAGCTTTTGCCAATAATCGAAACATCCTTATTTGTCTATATTCTTTGGTCATTTACTGAAATTTTCCTGCATCACCCCACCTTTGGCATTCATCCACCATAGGCAGAGAAAGCACTCGTTGATCGAGCACTGGAGCTTCGAGCAGAACTGGAGAGCACTGCATCAGATGTCATTAATATTTTCAACAAGACTGGTTTGCCTCCTAATTCTTATATTTCAGTGGTTCATTTTGTAGTCCTTCCTAAATTGAAGTAATGCTAATGTCTCCAGAACGCAAGGATAAAATAGAGGGAAGGCAACAGATCTCTGATACAAAAGTTCCAATCCCAATTGACTCAGCAGCTCGAAACCTTGCATAAAGCTGTTGCATCTTCAACTATGCAGCAAGAGCAACGGCTCAAAGAGATGGAAGAAGATATGGTCTCATTTGTATCTACCAAGATAGAGGTATGTGTCACCTACATTGCAAGTGGCTGCTTTGTTTGCAAGTACACAAAAAGTGCTTACTGAAAGATTTGGTTCAGAATTGAAGAAAGAATGAGAAACCAATACGTTTGATGAAGAGATTGAGAGGATGTCAAACTAAAGTATATTATTCAATGAATGAATCCATATAGTACATGTGCATATATAGATAGTGCAATCTTTACAAAACGTGTTTCTT
>JAOWBN010015877.1:0-10220 GCA_028565015.1 Pinguicula moranensis
GGTTAAAAATTTGCTAACCAGCCGGAACCATATTCTAACCCTGTAGCCAGTTTAAAATAAACCGGCTACCAAACGCAACCGAAGGGGTAGATGTAGAACATAGAAAGAAGAGACGGTGGAAGTAGAGGAAAATACTTCAGAGAAGGGAAACAGAGGAGAGAGAAACTCAAGACTTGGGAGAAATTTTTTCATTCCATTCATATCCATTCTCTTGCTCCCAACATTTCCTTGCAAAGATTTATATAGTTGACCATCTTCTAACCGTCTTCCTAACAAAATGCTACTACCTAACCAAACAAGCTGACCAAACACGTTTATCTTACAAGAACTATGATTATATTACTAGACATAAAAACACTCGGGAAAACATAGCAAAAATCTCTCAACACTCCTGCAGATTGCTACTTCCCATTCGGCTAAGGTATACTGCGGGTTGATCTACCATCTTCTCCAGCTGCGCATATGACAGAAATAGAGGCGATGCTAGAGAAGAAGAAGAGACTTACTGAGAAGGGGGGTAATGTACGTTTTAAGAAAGCGCTGAAGAGTCGGCTGCTGCGATTGGATCATTGGATGAGATGGATGAGAATCCCTTTGCTATGCATTGATTGCATATTTTAGGCGAAAGGGCTAATGGGTCGCGCCAGGTGACGGTGCATACTAGCCTGGTGGTTGAGTGTGCGGCCTTCGATTCTCAGGGCTTGCCTAGAGGTCGGGAGTTTGAACTCCCAGTGGGGGAGACTGCGTTGTTGCTCTGTGGGAATTACCCTTATTACTTATAAAAAAAAAAAGGGTCGCGCCAGGTGTCGGTGTTATAAATACTTTTACTATACCCTGTAAATCCCGTAAAGTAGGGTATGGGAGGATATTAGGGTTTATAAACTTCGTGAATTGATTTAGGGTTAGGCGGAAGAATCATAAGAAAGTAATTTTTGAACAAAAATATTTTCATAATGAATTTAATGCTGGTATAGAATTTAGGATTAGGATTTATAATTTGAGGTTTAAGATTTAGAATTTAGAGGGTTAGGATTATGATTAAAATTTAGGATTTAAAATTTAGAATTTTAATTAAATTTTAAGATTACGGTTGAGGAGTTTGGGGGTATTTTTATCAAAAAATTAATTTTTTGTGATTCTTGCGCCTAAAACTCTTACGCTATATCACTCCTGATAAACTTCATACAAGGGAGAAAATTGTCATTACAAAGAAAAACACCCAACTCTTTTTTTATATAGAGAGTTACTGCATAAATAAAAAGATAAACCCGTTAATGGCCCGAAAGCCAGTACAGAAAAATCAACAACTATCTATGTTGGCTTCGACGCCCCATAACTACTGAAGTACAAGTTCATATACATGGAAGATTTGATGAGCAAGTTATCCGGTTATTCTGCATGATCATAGCAACAATTCTCAAAAAACTGACCACTTTGGATACCATAACTTAAGCAGCACATTAAGATTAAAATTGCAAGTAGAAAGCATCCTCAAACATAATATTCAAGAAAACCATCTCCATTGTTTCTACATGTAGCAGATGAAATTTCATGTTGGGAACAATAGTGCAGATCAAAATCAACACTTTGAAACATAACCAAATAGAGAGATGCTCTCATCTTCAAAAGCGGGTACTTGTCCACCTCAAATTTTCCATGTGACAATTGCAATGTGGAGTAATTTTCCATTGGAGTAAGTTTGTAACTTTTCCGTGTGACAATCTCTACTCGGCACTCATCCCTAATCCTCTCTTGATTATTTAACAATGCCTATGGAACTATAACCGTTTACATAATTTATTCCCCCCTACCCATAAATAAATCTGCTGCAATTAGGGGTCCACAGATTTCCTCTTCTTTATTTTTCTTGATTTCCTTAAATTTTATTGGATTTACGCACCTTGTTCCTCTTAATGCGAAGCTGGCAGAAGAGGGTCGGTAAGGATTCCTCCAAAAGGAGCAAAGAAATCATCTTTTTTGGAAATTTGCAGCTGGTTGTTGAAGATTGGTATATCATCAGTGTATTGGATTTTGATCTGAAAGCTCTCATTCTTTTATGGGGCGTCATTAAGATCTGTTTTTTTGTGGTTTCTCTATTCAATCTTCTTGCTCACAGACTGAGATGCAGAGGTGGGTTTTTCCTATTCCATTTCTGGAGGGCTAACTCCAACTTCCATTGATTATGCTAATTCTTACCTTAAGATAGAATTGTGTATTTGCTGTACTATCGGCCTGTTCTTCTTGACCTTTTCCTAATTCATTAAACGGAGAGTTCTTAGTATTATCACCTCATATTCAGAGTAATCATGAATATTGCCATGTTCGTGGTCGGTTTGGGACTCCTCCTTGATTCTCGAGCAAATGTGCAATAAGTTGAGGTTTGTTGTGGTTGATGAGCATATCTATTTGGGAGCATATTTTGGGAAATTTCGCTTGTTAATGTTTAGCAGGTTGTGAAGAGTTACTTTTTTTTCCTTTCTCTGCTCAAACACAGTAAGAAAATCTTGTTGTAGCTGTAGTCTCCTCTCATCTTAGAATTTACATCGTTTTCTGACTATTTCGTACCAACCTTCTGGCCAACATTCTTTAAAATGTTCTTCCTTCCGAATTCTCCTTTTTTTAGTTTGATTTGTTACTGGTCTGATTTAATTGACGCAGGTCAATGGACTTAGCGTCATTTAGATGCCTCACTAACAGTATCTCCCGGTTCATTCATCTTGTAACCTGCTGCATATCGAGTACAATGCCAACTGAGAAGGATTACAGAAATGTAGCTTCCTTGCTGAAACATTTGAAACCAGTACTTGATGAGTTTATCAATCTCAGAGTACCCCAGAACGAGGCCTTGTATAAAGAATGTGAAGAATTGGATGCAGCGGTGAATGAGGCTAGAGAATTCCTCGAAAAATGGTCCCCAAGAACGAGCAAGATAATGACAGTGAGCAATTTTTGATAGTCTTAAACTGCCATTGTTATCCATTAATCTTCCCACATCCGGTGTACTTATTAATCTGAAATGTATTTTGAAATCTCGTAAGTATTAGTTATTTTATATGTTTGGAAGTCCTTTTTCCTTACTCCATTTGTTTCTACAGGTATTGCGAAGCAGGCCTGTGCTGCTGAAAGTCCAGTTGTCCTCTGTCAAGCTCTCTCGCCTTATATGCAGACAAGTTGAATCATCAAGAGCTACTTCATGCGTCTCTAGTACTCAGGTAGCGATACAGTTTTAGGCAACCCTTGCTCAATTCATTAGTTCTTTTTGTTCCAGGATTGTTGGCTGCAGTGTTCCTTTCTGTTTCAGTATTTCAGTTTTTGCTTCATACGGAGTACTAGGTTACTCAGCCTCATCCCAGTATTAGACACAAATATCTAATACAATGTTCTGTTTAGTTCTGTTTGCAAGAGTCTCAAAATCTGAAGATCGGACAGCTTTCAGAACACATAGGAGAAATACTTAGAAGCCAGAAGGGAGGGAAATTGCCTGTCACCGAACATCTTTCGGAGATTATTGATTTCTTGAACTTGACATCTAGCCAGGAAATCTTGAATGAGTCTATTGCACTTGAAAAGGAGAAACAGATAGCTGAGGAAAATAAAAATACAGAGTATTTAGATCAAATTTCTCAGGCAGCAGACTTTATGTCTCATATTCGTGATTGTGTGGCTAACTTGGAGAACTTCAGAGCCCAAAATGGAGTTCAGATACCTTCATATTTCCGCTGTCCATTATCTTTGGAAGTGATGTTAGACCCAGTCATTGTTGCTTCAGGTCAAACTTATGAGCATGCGGCAATTCAGAAATGGTTGGGCAATGGGCTTGTGAGATGCCCAAAAACTGGAATCGAGCTTTCTCATGGAAACATTATCCCCAATTTTACGGTGAAAGCCCTTATAGAAAATTGGTGCGATGAAAACAAAGTAAAACTCTCCAAGAACCCTGAAAAAGGCATTGAAGACAAAGCTCAATTATGTCGTGAAGGCGATTTCCAGTGTTCTATACAAATGAGAAGTTCTGCCTCAAGATATTCATATGCACACAGCAGGAGTGAATCAGCATCCAGTGCTGTTTCCAGCATAGATTATGTCGGTATGGCTGAAACTGAATCCAGAATACCTAGTAAGCAGAATAGTGTGAGCGGTAAGTCTGGTGATCTTAACTCTGCTTGCTCCACGTCCTCTATGAACAAAACATCTGGGGCCTCTCCTTCTTTCTTTGAAAACAAGTATAACAGCTCCAAGACGATGGCTGAAATGGTTGTGAACGGAAACCATAATCCATCTAGATCGCTCTCATTTCCATCTGAATCCGGGTACAATGAATTGACCACTGCATCCCATGTTGAAAAACTCATCAAGAGCTTGAAAAGTGATGCAAATGAAATACAAACTGCAGCTGCGGGAGAGCTACGGTTTCTTGCAAAGTATAATATGGAGAACCGTGTTATTATTGGGGAATGTGGGGCTATTGCCCCATTGATCTCACTTCTACACTCCAATGTTGAGCTGACGCAAGAGCATGCTGTCACTGCACTTTTAAATTTATCAATCAATGAAAACATCAAGGCCAGGATTGCAGAAAGCAATGTTCTAGAACCCCTCATTTATGTCTTGAAAACTGGAAATGCAGGGGCCAAGGAGAATACTGCAGCTGCTCTCTTTAGCATTTCACTGTTGGATGAGTACAGGATAAAGATAGGCCAGTCCGGTGCAGTTCAAGCGTTGGTTGATCTCTTACGATCAGGCACTGTCAGAGGGAAGAAAGACGCTGCAACTGCCTTATTTAATCTATCCATATATCATGAGAATAAGGCCCGCATAGTTCAAACTGGAACCGTGAAGTATTTGGTAGGTTTCTTGGACCCTGCAACAGAAATGGTTGACAAAGCCGTTGCTCTTCTTGCAAATTTGTCCACCATTGCAGAAGGGTGCTCTGCCATTGCTCGTGAAGAAGGTATACCTCCCCTAGTTGAGGTTGTTGAGATGGGATCTCCGCGAGGAAAGGAAAATGCAGCTTCCATACTATTGCAACTCTGCCTTCACAATCCCAAATATTGTCGTAGCATTCTGCAAGAAGGAGCTGTTCCCCCACTCGTTGCATTGTCTCAGTCGGGTACTCCCAGAGCTAAGGAAAAGGTATCATCAATCTTCACTTACCAGTCTCTTTTCACTTCAAATCATCCAATGACAATCAATGAATATGCTCGAACGAAGAAATTAATTGCTCGTCTTTTGTGATCAGGCTCAGCAGCTTCTCAGTCACTTCAGGAACCAACGCGAGGGCACCGCTGCAAGAGGGAGGTGATAGAAGCGAAACAAGGAACTCATTGATCCATTTGGGGTGAATTTTTTTGTAGAGGCTTTGGAAACATGTTGCTCTCAGGCCTCAGCATACAATATATAACACATTCGCGAGCCATAGCAACAAGTAGAATCAGAAAGTTTCTCCTCAGCTGTTGCTTCCCATGAGGTTCTTTTGTTCTTTATTGCATCTGTGTGTCATTTTTGTTCAGCTCTCTGTGTATGTATATATATATATATATATATATGATTCAATTCTGTGTATATTGTGTGTATGTTCAACTTGCACAGGAGTTCTTCCAACCAAATACATGATAAATACATTGAAATCGTCATATATCACATGAAAGTCTTGGATCACTATATATTCCACATATGTACGATCAGTCGAGATCATCACACTGTGCTCAGTGTAGATGAAAATTACTCATCAATCGGATTTGACATCGACCAATCATTTCAGATTCAGATGTAAACAATTTACCAAATCCATCAGAATTATTAAATTAATTATGCCAGAAAAAGACAACCAGAAATTAAATCCAAAATATTCTGAAGGCCCCATCATAAAATTTTCCATTATTTCCCATTTTAAAGCTTTGTCCCTGTCACTATCTGTTAGATGCTAACACTGCCGTGGGCTCGAGCCTTCGGCCAGATTATTAGGTAAATACAAGTTACTGTAGGCCGAAAGAATTATCACAGATAATTTTTTTAGTTTTATATTAATAATAAATTAGATTAAAATAATTTATTAAATTTTAATACTTTAATTAATAAAGTTAATAGAATTTATATATCAAATGACGCAATGCATATTTGATCGCAACGAAAATAGCATCTTTATATAACTATAAGGGTAAAGTTGCGTATATCATACCATCAGACCCCAACTTAATTGGATATATATTATGTAGGTGGTGGTGGTGACGGTGGAAGCTACTCTACTAAGTTAATGTAGCTTTATATTTACTTATTAGTTGTATTGTATTTGTGTGTAGTTAAACAACTTTAACATCATGTTCTTTAGACAATTAGAAAGTAGATTATCAAATCATTCGCTATGGGTCCTTGTTGGATTAATGGTAAGATGGATTTACAACCTAGCCTTTGCTTAGCAAAGTTCAATACTCATTTGGCCAACTTTTCTTAACAATTCTGTTGAAACGGATCTCAGATATTGTTGTACTCAAACACGAATAATAGATTAGTAAACTTCTTGAAAGTTAAACTTTGAAGAATAAGAAAAAGATAAATAACACTGGATCTAAGTCCCGTTGTTCACCAGCTCATTAGATACTGGTTACCTCCACGTTGAGCCTCGAAAGAGTGCTCACTGCTCTATTATTACACGGATCTCACGAATTGTAAGGAATTTTACAAGAGTCTTCGAGAATCCCAAAAGATTCTTGAAGATATACCCGAACTATCGAAGGAATGAAGCAAGAATCCTAAGATTCACTCTAGCCCGAAGGCTTACAGTTCGAGAACCCCTGTTCACCGAACAACAAACGAACCAAGATGATTCAACCGAATATTCTAAGCTAATCTGGTGTGCGAATGCTAATTAACCAGCAACAAAGAAGAACTTTCGAACTCTGAATGCAAAAGTAGCACACGTTGCTTGAAATTGCCATTGGAGAGCTGCGAAGCTTTTTGAGAGATGAGCGTTGTTGTTTGATCTGATCGAAGCGGTCGAAGAGAGTATCGAGGCATCACGCGGAAGGATTTAGTGTCAACTGTTCGATCTGACAGAGAGTGTACGGTGGAGATGAAGCCAGTTCACGTGAGTTTCGAGGCATCTGCGGAAAGATGGCCGTTGGATCTTGTTTGATCCAACGACTGAGATTTGGAGTTTATGCATTCATTTCGAGTAAGTTTTCAGGGGCAAATCTGACTTTTCACACATTTAGTAAGGGGCATATGAGGTATTTAACATATTTTACAGGCCAGTTTGTCGTTCACCAGACGCCAAGGTCGCAGATTGTGTAAGCATAACTGAGAAACAGTGGTCACATCATTCAATATTCAAGTTTGATCTTCGACAGAGCTTAGTTTAAGCAGCACCTTGCCTCCCTCCAATCGAGCCGCTGAACTATCTTCATAACCAAATTCCAACATGATATTGTTTAGGCTAGATATGTCCAACATCGGACCAGGTTGACCAATCAAACATGATAATAGCCTTTATGAAGACTCCGGATCTGGAACAAATTTTAACGGCTGCATTGTTTCATATACAGGAGATTCGACCCTGGCAATAGGGTTCACATGACCCTCCAATAACCTTCTTGTTGGCTGATGAACCTTCCCTCCTTCTGGAAATGCATCAGATGATGATCTTGCATCACTGACCCGCAATTGATAAGAGCATATCCAAATGCTGTTTAACCGCTCTTTCAGCTGGGGACTAACAGAGTTCTTTGTGAACCGCACGAAACCAAAGTGACTACCCGGAAAATGCAACTTCTTTGGTAAATGAATATTGTTAACCTGCCCATATCCCAAAAATACTTGCCACATCTCATTTTTTTCAATGATGGTGGAAAGTTTGCAAAGTGGAAGGATACCGATTCGAAATGCATTCTTTTGATAAAAGCTGGTAAAGCTTTTTGCAGGGGGTTTTGCTGCTCACATCTGACTTCATTACTGGAATCCATTCCGCTTTTAGCTGGAAAGAAGGATCTGTTTCTGACTAGTTATTTGTTAGATTGAGGAGGTCATCTGACTGCCGCACGGCCGCATCAAAAGTTGAAGCCATTTTTGTTTTCTACTACCAAGGGATCTGCCGGAGGATAAACTGTAGGCAAGTCCTCCGACCAGGTGCAAGTTCCCAATACAATC
This sequence comes from Pinguicula moranensis, assembly GCA_028565015.1. Taxonomy (NCBI): domain Eukaryota; kingdom Viridiplantae; phylum Streptophyta; class Magnoliopsida; order Lamiales; family Lentibulariaceae; genus Pinguicula; species Pinguicula moranensis. Next base: position 8,143 of record JAOWBN010015877.1, read on the forward strand.
TAGGGTGTTGCCGGTGAGACCTTCGGTGAGCGCACCCTAAAAATTGTGAATTTGTTATTATGGAATTGCTCCTAATTTTTTCATAGACGCACTCGAGAGTCGAGACATAACTTCACTTCGAATTAGAAACGAAATTATAAATCAATTATACTCAATTTTGTCCAATTTGAGGGGAAATGATCAAGGGAAATAGGGTCAAAGTCAATGAAGGCATGTAAATTGGTATGGTCCAATTTGTCGTGTCACGTTAAATATTAAAATAATATAAATAAGCGAAAATATATTAAGATCAAGGGGCCAAAAATTCCTTCTTTTGGTATGGGAAAAAGTCCCCTTCTCGTACAAGTATTGTAGAAACTTTTTATAAATATTTCTTTCCCATTTTTCAGATGAAGAATAGAATATTGAGCAACTCAAGAAAATAAGTAATTTTCGGGGTTAGGGGACACATTTTTGGGCCGAATTCTTCCTTACCCGAATTTCACTTATCTTTCCCTGTCTATATTTTTCTCTCAATTTTTCTCCTAATTTTTTCTTTCTCTTTAGATCTCCTTTTTTTTCTCTTCTCTCTGTTTTTTTTTCTTTCTCCTCGCTTCAGTCTTCTTTCTTCTTCTTTTTTTCAATTTCCTCTTTCTTTCCTTCTCTCTCTTTCTCCCACCCTCCATACTCTTCTCTTGTGTCTTTTGGTCCCATTGTTTCATGTGTAATAGGGATGGTTTGCCACATGTTCTCTTAGATTGATATATGTCGAACTTGAGTGTCTCATTTTTGTTAGTGGTAAGAAAGGTGGATTTTTTGTGTTTTGTGCCATGTTTTACTGTCTTGGGCCTTTTTTAGTAGATGGGCCTCAAAAGCCTTTTCTTTTTTAGGTAGGATTCGTGGGCTTTTAGGATGGGTTTAGGGTTGCTATGGGAGAAATGGGCCGCTGGGATTTGTTGTGTTGCTGGGTTCGGCGAGCTGAGGCGCATTGGGCTTCGCAAGCTTTTTGGTAATGATTTGGCTAACAATTATTTTTCAAAAATTGCATCCTGATTTCAGAATCTTGGGTAATTATCCGGTGTTACGTGGAGAAATCTGCAATTGGTGGAGATCCGAACCTTTTGGGCCAATCCCTGGAGGAGAAAGCCGTGGTGGATCAATGGCTTCAAGTCAAGGTCAACAACTACAACTCTATAATTTACACATTGATCCTCCAACTCTTGGTTTTGCCTCGGATGGGCCGAGGTGGCAACATCCAAATAATCTATGAGTCCAAGGGCAAATGGGAGAAAGTACTTGACGTGTACGAGGGTCGTCTGTCGCAAAGACAATACTTGGTTGGAGCCGAGTTCATGCTAGCCGATCTGAGCCACTTGCCTAGCACGAAATTTGTAATGGAAGAGGGTGGAATGGAGTTGATCAAAGGGAGGAAAAACATGCATGCCTGGTGGATAAATATTTCTAACCGTCCATCTTGGAAGAAAGTTATGGAGCTATGGAAATAACATCATGCTTAGTTTTCTTCGTACGCATTCATAACATGGTTACAGAGATCGCATGAAATAATCATCAAATATTTGACCAATAAATGATATAATTGTTAGTAAATAGGAGATAATTATGGGGTAATTAGTATATTGTAATTAAGATAAGGATCAATCCTTACCTTAATCTTCAACCCCTTTCCCATTTAGCTTATCTTCTCCTATATAGATCTTACAACTAAATCAATGAAATAACAAGTTTTGATATCAATCCCTACACTACTCATTATCATGGTATCAGAACAGGTTCGGGTTCTTCAAACCGACCTGTAAAACTCATCATTTACCAATCTTACAACAATCTGTCACGATGACAGGACAAAAGGTAGCCGACGGCGGCCAGATCACACCAGAAAATGAATCCCTAGCAGATCTGTCATCCCAAATCGTCACTCTTCTCAAACATTTACCACCTGCAAAAAACAACCAACCTATTAGCCTCAGCATTGAATTAGAGAATAACAATTACGCACTATGGGCCCTGCTGATGAAAGTTACAGTGGGCGGTCATGGTCGCCTACGCCATTTGACGGGTAAACCACCACCTCCATCACC
>JAOWBN010015888.1:0-22498 GCA_028565015.1 Pinguicula moranensis
TATCAGGTCGCTCTATCTGGTGAACTGAAGAATTAAATAATTAATTATGTGAGACATAATTGGCGAATTTTACGGACAAGAATAAATTGGGCTTTGGTGAGACCATCCAATTTGATTGCAATTTAATCGGGTTTAATGCGATTAAATCCAAGGACTTATTTTGCAATTGGGCTCGATTTTAATTCGAGCCCAAATCATTGAAATAAGACATTGGGCCGAGAAGCCCAATTGTCAACTAATGAGATATATATCTCATTCACGGTCGGTCGAGAAGATAAGAGAGATCGCGTTCTTCGTCTTCATCTTCTCCGGTTTTCTCCTTCGCGACAAAAACAACCGAACCAAAATTCCGACCGTTTCTCGCCGTTCTTTCGCCGGATTCTGGGACTAGCATCCCCTTTGGTTTTCTCAGGGAGTGCTCCAGGTGTTGGTGACTTCGTGATTCCGAACAAGTCCGTTTGAGTTTTCGGTTTGTTCGAACCCGACCGATTTTCCGGTGACTCTTCCGCCTCCGGCGAGATTCAGGTTAGTACAGCTATCCTTAACATTCTAGGACATGTTGTAAACACGTTTGTTGGCTCGATTTCATGTGGTTCCGGATTTGAACGTTTCCAGAAATTTTAGAAATCGGAGCTATTGATCCTACAGCTACTACTTTAAGTGAATACTGAGAGGCTGATTCCACATTTGATCAAAGTCTGTATAGATGACAAGACTTATTCTCTGTATGTTCATGAGGCTAGAGGAATACATGATACTTCTTCAGTTTGGCTTGACCTCTCATCGTCCTCTATATCATCAGAAGAAACTGTCAGTTATGGATCAGAATTATATGCTTCTGGTAATGAACAAGAACCAACAACTAATAACTTGACTCAATCCAGATCAATGAGAGGCCCAACATGACTGAAAGAATAGAAGAGAACATGATGGTGTTAACTTAAACCCAGGGATTGGCTCAAGAAAACCATGGTATGTCCCCCAGTTCAACTCAGTGAGTCTTGTGCCTTGGAGCCCCTTAAAATTTATTGGTGGCCAACCGGACAATCCTCTTGCTCTATGAATCCTACAAGTACATCAACTATATCCGGTGAGGGGTTAGAGGTTCAGCTGCTGGAGAACTCTATTGAAGCCATAATTCAATAGGAAACACTCAAATGAGGCTTAGAATATAAGTGAGAAGATGGATTCACTCATTGTTACCACTATGTTTGTTCTTCAAATCCAATTTTAAGTGCAATGAGAATTAGCATGCAAAGATCTATCAATGTATGAATTCTAGGAAGGCAAATAAAAGCTTTAGGCCACTACAGTTGAATACAAAATACATGATTCTCAACCAACAATAATACTTCTTTTTTTGGTCATTTTTTTTATCGAGCAAAACCTGACAACAATCAAGAATCAAAAATTAAAATATAAAAAAATAAGGAAAAGAAAATAAATGCAAGAAACAATTCCAACTTGGCTCTAATACCAAATTGATACAAATTTGCATAGGGTAACTACAATTTTTTGTATATCAGCAAGAAATGTTGAGAATTTAATTCTAGCATAAAAGATGATCAGAATTGAAATAAATAACAGCGATACAACGTGCAACCCAACAAAAAATTTATACTAAATAGAGATGATGAAAAGATTGAGATTGAGAAATATGTTATACCTTAAGAATCCAACCGAACATACTTCATCAGTCAGCTAACGCTTATGCTAGAAATGAATGAAAACAAAGATTAACTTGAACACCTAGCAGTAGCTCTACCCAAAGATTAACACAAAATTAAGGGCATACTTTTATATAGACCACGAAGGTTTATAGAACTTAATTCTCTTCATAACATGAATTATATAACAAAGAGTTTCCTCTAAAAATCATAAATAAAACCAATCAAATCATGGGTTCCCTTACAAAATTTAAAATTTACCTTTATATAGGCATGAAAATAACCTACGAAACCTAATTTTAATCAAACTAAAATATTAAGAATCCTAACTTGACATTTTTTTAAAATAATAATTAAAAAGAAAAAACAATTTAAACCAGAGTGGCAGAGTATGACTTCTTTTGGATAAGAACAACTCCTATTGAATCAGATCTCTTGGATAAGATCAACTTCTCTTGGATAAGATCAATTTCTTTTGGATAGACTCCTCCTTTTGTATAAGATCAGCTTTTATTGGATAAGATCAATTCCTTTTGGATAAGACTCCTCGTTGATTAGAACTCATTTAGATGAAAGAGTTTGAATTGAGTAGGACTCCTAGGGACAATGGAGTCCAACTTTGGTTGGACTCCTAGAGAGTACATAGTCCAACTAGGGTAGGATTCCTCGAGAAGATAAAGTCTAAATGGGGTAGAACTCCTTTAAACCATGTAAGCATCCAAATGCATCTCGAGCCTTGAACACTACTTCATTCCCTCCCTACTGGGAAATCCTTGAATCCAAATCTTCATGTATATTAGAATCTTTTCCTTAAGCTTGTAATAAGATCATAGTTCATGTGCCAAGATTGTATCAATGCCGATCCTGTGGTTGGCGCTTTGGTTTCCCTCCCACCTCATCCCAAAATGGACATAGTGAGTTATATTCCTTCTCTTGTAGAGGATTGAAGGTCATATTTTTTCTTGTTTACCCCCTCGTAATTATAGCCTTGCTTTTATTCCATACCCTCGTGTGGCTGATCAACATGAACATCCAATGGTATATTCTAGTGGCCTTGATGGTGCTGAAACTAGTGGAATTGATAATATGGAACCAAATTGCCAGTTAATAGGTACTTTGAGTTGGCTTATATCCATATATTCTTATTTTTTGTACTTAGCTTAACCTTTGTTGTTTCATTTGTAGCAGGTCGTGATGTCCTGGAATAGAAATCAAAGTCCATGTGTAGAAGATGTTCAACGACCTAGAGTCACGCTAGCTAAAGGAAGTCACACTTTCGAAGAAGGTGAAGAAGTTGCAAGGTACTTTGTCATGGGTTGACAAGCGTGTTGCTACTATCGAGGCATCTTTGGAAGAGGAGCGGGCCTCGTGGGACTTTGGGCAAGGAGGAATTGAGCGTCAACTAAAATCTCAAGCGATGGAGTTTGAGGCTTTAAAGCTAAAGCTCTGTGAATAGTTCCTCGAGCCTCAACGGTTTGGCCTTAAAAGAGGTGTACGACCCGACAATAGGTGAAATGGGTAAGAAGTTATTCAAGGTATGGAAGTAGCAGTTGGACAAGCAGGGCGCATCATACGCTTCCAAACTTCTTGGTTGACACAAGGATGGGAAGTTATAGCAAACCGAGTTGGCACTTTGTTATAACTACCCGCCATTATCCAAGGACGAAATTATTCTTGACCCTGTGCACGAGCCTCTAAAGAAAAATCTGGTTGGCTTGATCGTGGACATTGATTTGAACTAAAATAATGTGAACTATCCGCTCGTCTTTTTGAGCGCTTCGTACTGGGGATAGCTGTAATTGATATAACTTGGGCCTTTCATTGACAATTTCTTCATTGTTGCTTGGATCTTATCTCAATTGTATTAGCAAGAGTTTTACGAAGATATAGATATGATCAATACTCTTTTCTTGATGATTTTCTTGATGTTTTACGTGTATTCTTATAGGACAGGGAGTCCCGATTAGGTGGTGCGTGTGAGAAGAAATTCAATGCAGCCATAAGGATTCCTGATTCATCAGGATCCTTACTTGCTTACAATCATTCCTACCTAACTATACCTATCCTCGTTTATTCTTTTGCATTTATTATTTTTGTCTAACACCCCCTTTCAAGTTTAATTGGAGGATTTACAATTCCTAACTTACTCAACGTACTTAGGAACACAGGACTTGGAACTGCTTTAGTTAATATATCTTCCAGTTGATCTTCTGAGCGAACAAATGGTAGGCTAATAACTTGTTCTTCTAACTTGTCCTTTATGAAGTGGCGGTTAATCTCAATATGTTTGGTTCAGTCATGCTAAACCGGATTTTCTGAAATAGTCATAGCCGCCTTGTTGTCACATCTTAATAGACATGGGACTTTTATTAGTAAACCAATATATACAAGTAATTTTCATAGCCATAGTATCTATGTTAGTCCTCTTTCAATTCTTCTAAACTCTACTTCAGCACTTGACAGGGCAACTACTTTTTGTTTCTTGCTTCTCCACGTTACTAAATTCCCACCTACAATGCTATAGTACCCTGTTGTTGATTTCTTGTCCATAGGATTATCTGCCCAATCTGCATCAGTATATCCTTCAATGCGTACGTGGTGGTGTTTTGTTAAGTGAATCCCCTTTTATGGTGATCCTTTGAGATATCTTAAAATTCTGATAGCAGCTTCCATATGGTCTTCCCGTGGTCTGTGCATGAACTGACTTACTACACTGACGGCATATGCGATATCAGGTCTAGTATGTGAGAGATTAATAAGTTTTCCAACCAAGTGTTGATATCGACTTTGATCTGTTAGGGCCATCCCATTTGTAATTTCTAGTATTTTATTTACGACTGGTGTTTCTACTGGTTTAAAATCAATCATGCCAGTTTCTGCTAGAAGATATAGGATGTATTTTTTCTGAGAAATAAAGATACCTTGAATAATTCGGGAGACTTTGATTCCTAAGAAATACTTTAATTGTCCCAAGTCTTTCATTTCGAATTCCTTGAACAGACTCTTGCGAAGGTTATTTATCTCTTTCGTATCACTCCCAGTGATTACCATATCATCCACATATATGATCAAACACGTAACCAGTTCTCCTCTTCTTTTAACAATTAAGTGCAATTACCAAAAAAAAATTAATTAAGTGCAATAAATCCACTTTTTACCTACCTTATGTCTAAGCACAGGTTTCAAGTTCTATTTGACAATTATCGCACAATATGCAATAAAGAGTTAACCAATATTTTATATTTTCATGTAATTTATTTGGCCAGAATAGATCACATGCATTTACTAGTTTAGCTTGTCAAAGAAACTAATCACAAATAATTCAAGACATGAAACTTACATTTATCTACAAAAAATTAGTCACACATCTGTCAACTAGGACTATAAAAATAACTTAGCTATGCATATTTAATTCAGAACAACACCACATAAATTTAAACAATGAAAATATAATTAAAAGTAAAGAATTCAGAAAACTCCCCTAAAGAAGTAGTCCAATCCAAGCTTTAATCCACAATAATTTAGTGGTGAAAATATTTCCAAATCAAACGGGCCAATTTTCTTGTTGTAGTTTTTCTTCAACTCCATCCTTCCTTTTCCTTCTTCACGTCAACTTCTCTTCTTCAATTCTTTCTTCTCTTTTTTATTCTTTTCCTTCTTTTCTCCACCCAACTTCACGTCAACTCCCTTCTTTCCTTTTAGTCTCTTTGTATGTTTTTTTTCTTCATTTTTCTTTCACTTTCTTCTCCTGCGACTTTCTTCCATATTTTTTTCTTCTTTCGTGAACTGCCGCGCAGCCTTTCTTCTCCCCCTTCTTTCAAGCGGCTGCCTTTCTCTATATTTTTTTTTCTCTCGTGTGGCCCTTCTTTCCCCTAGCGCAACTCTTTTTTTCTCCAGCCCCTTACTTTCCAGCGGCTGTCCCTTCTTTTATACCATAAAATTAGGGCTTATTTTCTTGTATCCTTTGGGCTTGGTAGAAATTGGCTTTCCCAATTGAAATACTAGGACAAAAATCCCTTTTCTTTAATGAATTCTCCTAAATATTCATAAAACAAGTCAAATGAAAATCATGCGAATTTTTCAATAAAAATTACCAAGATGTGTCATTTATAATTATCAACAAGTGTCAAATATTAAGGAATAAATAGGTCTATTTGATTTATATTAGTCTTCTGTGAATGTTATAAAATATGATAAATCACATCTAGCACTAGTTGGCATTGGACCACATACATAAGTATGTACTAGTCCAAGCAACTCCATAGACCTTTCTTCTTTTTCTTTAAAAGGTGTCTTAGTCATTTTACCTTGTAGGCAAGACTCACAATTCTCAAATGATTCATAATCAAATGAGCCCAATAGGCCATTTCGGCACATCTTGAAAATGCGGTCTTTGCCTACATGACTAAGTCTACAATGCCAAAGGTATGAAGGACTTGTGTCTTTTATATTTGTATTTACCCTAAGTATTGGTTCATCTATGTTCAAAACATAATGATCTTTAATACTTGGGGCTACCAACTATCTAATTCAATTTTTCGAAACAGTAAACTATTGTATTATTGCAAAATAGAATACCTTTTAGCGTCTAAATGTGAAATAGATACAAGATTTTTCATAAGTACTTGAACATAATAACAGTTATATAGTTCTAGTACAAGCCCATTGGGCAAAATAAAATAGTAGGTCCTGACGGTTGGAGACATGACTCTTGCTCCTGTTCTGACACGAAGATCTACTTCTCATTTTGCCACCGATCTAGGATGATGTCCTTTTTTGTTTGGCAAGTTCAAGAAGAGCTTGACTGGTGCACACCGTGGAGCTACCTCTATGGGGTAGTTGGAGAAGCAATAAAGTTTGTTCGTGATACGAGAGAATTCAAGTCTAGGGGGTGATTGTAAGAAATTTTTCTAATATTAAATTTCTAGTATTTGACTTGAATTAATATTCGTTGTAAAATTCTAACAGTATTAGAACTCATGTTTATAAATATGAGATCTCTTAACTATTAAGGTTTAGATTCGGTGAAGAGTGGATGACGGCGGTGATCTGAATGCTGAGATGCTTTATGATCTTCTATGAAGTTAGGTTAGCCGTGTACCAGATCACCATTAGCTATAACTGATGGGGAGTACGATGTGAACACTAGTATCATAGATCTATCCCAAATAGGCTAGTAGCCTTCATCCACGCATTACCTATAGTGATTTTAATCCTTTATTTCTATAATTTGATATATACTTGTAAATACTATGATTATTTCATTAATGAATTTGGCTTATCAAAAAAAAAGGTTGAGAAGGGTTGAGAAGAGATACAGAAAAATGAGAGACCTGGGTTAAGAGAAAATTAGAGAGATGTGAAACTTGGGATGTGACTCTCTATGTCTGCGATACTTGAGAGGTTTTCTTTGTATCTTCTAATTATTCTTTGTGTCTCTATTGTATCACGAAAATATTGCTTCTTAGTGAATTGATTCTCCTCTTCTCCATGGATGTAGGGTTTCAGGCTGAACCATGTAAATCTTGTGTTGCTGCCTTTATTATTTTCGATTTTGCAAAGTCTGAAATTCCCCCCTAACAAGTGGTATCGGAGCGAGGTTGCGAGATCTGGGTTGTGTTTCAAGATCTGCTTTGAAATTGATATATTGATGATTTGGGATGAGAGATTTGTGATTTTTTTGCACAAGATTTGTTAAAGAAAAAATGAAATTTTTTGAGGAAATCTCCCGCATTGACCAGTGCCGCCGCTACTTTGACCATTGATTTCAGAAGATTGAAAACTTCAATCGTGATGATCTTGGTGTCGTTTGCAAGCCCATTGAGAGAGGAACCATGTGTGTTCGGGAAGGTTTTTGATTTCATCAAATTTGATGAAAACACTGCTGTTCGCGAAATTAGAAACCAATCAACTTGACCAACGATTGTCGGAGTTCTACAATTCCGATTGTGGCGATTTTGGTTCCATTTGGAAGCCCATGGAACGACAAAGATAGCCCATAAGGTATGGTAACTGATTGTTCAGTGTATGTAGTGAATTGTGCACAAAATTGTGTGCCTATTTTTTTGGGTTTTGTTGGAAAGATTTTTTGATTTTTCAATTAGTTTTAATTTGAAGCAGTTTGTGATAATTTGTGTGTTTTAGTATGTTGTGATGCCCTTGTTTATTTGAAGTTATAATTGGGATATCTGAGAGAACATTGTTAACTGCTAGGTTTATCTTCTAGTTGGTATGGCGAGATAACTTTTGTAGTTTTTGTCAAGTGTGCGAGTGATTGAGTCAAGATAAAGGAAATCTTGACATTGCGGTTAACAGATCTAATATTTAGGAACTGAAATATTGAAGCTAGACAATAAGCCAATAAAAGCTTGGAATAAAAGTTCAAGTAATATGAAACCATAGTGGTTGATAAATCGTGATGGCTTGGAAGCTTTGGAGCTAGAGAAGACTCATGGAAGTTTGTGTATTGTGGTAGCTTGAGAACTTGTAGTAGCTTGTTAATGGTGGCTTGAAATGTCGGCTAGTGTTCCAAGATCAATAATTTACTCTCGTTGAAAGAGTGAAAGTGGTGTGGATAAATTGAATAAGAGATATTCTCTTGGTTAGAAGTGTTCGTCTGTGTCGGAGACAATCATCGTGTTTTGAGCAAACACAAATAGTGTCTGTATGGTCAGAGAAGTGCGAGTACTTCTACTGATATGAAGCATGTTGGTCCCATGGATATGATGATGATGTGCTCTTTTGTTTGACAAGTTCATGATGACTTTTCCTTTGGGGTATCATCTTCCACTCAAAGGTGCCTACTTTTAGGAATTTGCCAAATATTAAATTCTTAGTATTCGACTTGAATTAATATTCCTTGTAAAATTCTAATAGTATTCGAATTCATGCCTATAAATATGAGATCTCTTAACTATTAGGGTTGAGAAGAGAGGCAGAGAAAGGAGAAAGACTGGGCTAAGAGAAAAATAGAGAGATGTGAAACTTGGGATGTTGCTCTCTGTGCCTGCGGGACTTGAGAGATTTTCTTAGTATCTTCTATTTATTCTCTGTGTCTCTGTTGTATTACAAAAATGTTACTTATTAGTGGATTGATTCTCCTCTATTCCATGGATGTAGGCTTTCAGGCCGAACCATGTGAATATTGTATTGTTGCATTGTTTTATTATTTTCGCTTTCACAAAGTCTGAAATTTCCCCCCGACACTGAATTCTTGAGGATCAAGGCCGCTTCTGCTTTTGAGTGTCAACTCTTCATTACAGTTCTATTTTGGAGTATTAATGCTTTAATACAGTTATGCTTTTCTCCAACCTTCAGCTTTCTTCAACGCGTAGTTCAACATCCCATAATAAATCATGAACTTAGAATTATAGATATGATACTTTTGAAGTATAATTTTACCCCTCAAATTAAAACGTCTAAAGTTATATTTCTAAACTGACTAAAGCAATTTTGGATGTGTGGGTTTTCATGAGGTATTAAGGACCGTGGTTAATTCAAAGGACAAATTCATCATCGCCCCCCAACTTGTAGACAACAAGTGTAATTAAAGACTGTGTAGCTATTTCCACGTATAGTTTGGTTACATTACTCAATTTTTAACAAAATTTAATTTATGACCTGCTAACATATTTGATAATCTAGTGGAAGGGCTGTTTGGGGCTACAGGACTAGGAAAAGACAACTGACAACAAATGTACTTGCAATTTGTGACGCACAATGCAAATTTGTCTTGCTGGTTATCATGAGAGGGGCGTTGACACATGGAAATGATCTTGCCTTAGACCCTGTTTGCATCTATTTCAATGGCAACACTTCCTGTAATTATCTCAGGCTTAACAACTAAGGAGGCTTGGAAAAGACTTCAGGATAGGTTTGAACTAAACGAGATATTTTCCCGGAATCTGAATCATGATGGATCAGATCACTGTAACGGTGAAAATAATACTAACAAGATCATATAGCTTTAGTAGTCACAGTGATGACAACTACGTTGGTGTGCGAGATGAGCCTTGCCATCGTAGTGTGTTTCATTAATATCATAAGTAATCAGCTACGAGGAGCACATCCCAAACGAGAGAAAAATGTATCTAAAATTCATGGACAACTTCTGGGTTATTATCAAAAAGGTAAGGAAAGGTGTGCAAGAGACTGCAAGGAAGAATATTCTAAGTTCTATAGCAAGTGGATGGAGGAAAGTGCTTGCCACAGCAAGTCGAAAGTTGAAGTTCAGAAACTCAAGCAAGAAAACCAGTAACTGGCCGCTCGAGGAAAGATGTTACTAACGGCATATGAGGAATAATACTCTCTTGAAGTAGTGAAAAGAAGGATACAGAATACATGTATGAGAATTCACAACAAAGGAGAGAAGAAAATGAGGTATCACGCTGAGGTTGATCATGACAAATAGCAAAATGTACTACATCCAGAACTTTGAAGACATAGTATGAGACAAATAGGTTGAGATCTGTTGGACGTGAATCATTTAGACCTCGACAAATGCAATCCAACAGCAGAATAATGTCTTCCCATGAGAGAAATCCAAACATCTCTCTCTACCCTTGGAAGGGAAGATATTGGGGTCACCATACCGGGTTATGCCCTGAACATAGGACAACAAAGGTCCCAAAATTTGGGACACAAATGGCACCGACATACAGGGTGGGATGCCTAGTGGCACATACTTCTTCGAGCATGCATCTGACTAAAAGCTTGGTACTTTGACTGTGGGTGCTCCCGCGCATAAGAGTGGGTCATGACAAGTTGATTATTACAGAAGAGTCTCAGTCCAAGTCCAAGGGGGTTAGAATAGTAGAATTGCAAAAACTGAAACCTGTCGAACAAATCCCTGGAAAATGTATTGCACGTGGACAACCTTCGAACAAATCTCATTTGCGTGAGTTAGTTGTGTGACCTAGGCCTTGAAGTTGGGTTCAATAGATATGTATTTTTGGAATCAATCACTCATTCGAATATCAAAGGGTCTAGTAACTCAAAGTTATTATCCAAATCAGATTAGAAAAGTTTTTTGATGGACCAACTCCATGCGCAGAAGGGTGGGTGCATGACCGTGAATATAATCCAAGTAATCATATCACTTCAGGCATGTTAGACGAGTTATTAATTCAGACAACTCCTTTGAGTTGGTATCAAACGAACTCTCAAAGACAAATGAAAGTTAGGAGCTGCAAAAGGCTCCAATTCGTTGCTATAATTAACTTGAAAAATTATAGGCACTCCCAAAAAATTAAGAGAAAGCATAGGGTACCGGTGTAGGCCAACAGAGTGGCAGCTTCGAAACGCCAGGTTGCTTGAAAGAAATTGGTTGTAAAGCGAGTTAGAAACGTTTATAAGAAAAGGAGGGACAGGGTATTCACTTTCGGTTCCCTCCTCAGTAGTATTATCGAGTTCCTTCCTCTCGTTAGAAACCCTACCCTGACTTGATTATACTTATCTCTCACGATTTCATCCACAAAAATTGTTGGTATTTCTATCAGATCTTTTCCATAAAACTTACAATAAACTTTTTTTTAGAAAGGCCGAATTTCTTATAAACGTAATAAAATATTTACAAAGAGAAAGGTAAAACCAAAACAGGGCACAATGATTCTGGTCTAGACTAGATGCCTCCTGGGATTTGGACGCATAGATATGGAGATAGTGGTTGAATCCCTGATCCTGAAATCTATTTTTTGCCTTTATCGCTAATCCTCCGATATAACTAAGGGTGATCCGGTACATGGCTACCCTAACCTCACGAATGCACAAGCATCTTCGCATTCAGTTCATCGCCATCATCCACTTTTCACCAAAAATATTATCATGACTATCAAGTTATCGATACCCTTTTTTTATAGGAATATCGGTACATAGCATCTTCCTATTTTATGAGCTATCCCTGTAATGAACGAAAAGTATTACCGGCTGGGCAGGAATAATACTTTCATTTTTAATGACCCAAATCCACTAACTTTACCTACATGTCCAAATACGCACATGGAAGCCATGAAGTCTAATTGAGTTGTGTGTCACCTGCTCTGCATTTGTAAGGAAGATCTGGAGATATCCTTCTTGCAACTTGACTATTCAGTTAATTGAAGATGGTGTATGAATGAATGATGATCCAATTTTGGGCTCCTTCTCGTTGAAACTGAGCAGTGTGGAGTGTAATTTCGATTGACTGACCTTTGTATGTATGTTTGTATGTGTGCTAACTGAAACTGCCTTTTCTTAATATCGTTTCCCTAACCCTACTATCTTGCATGGGAAAGTAGCCCGGCAGCCATTTGCATTGATTGTGGCCAACGTTTTTATTTCATACTGTGGCCATATGGTCCTTGTGAAGATTTGAGAGCATCACGACAAGTATAGGCTTGTGATGGCTGACTTTGTAGGTGTGCTCACTTAAACTGCTATTCTTAGTATAGTTTCCATCACCCTGTTGTCTTGCATAGGAGAGTAGGGAAGTAGCTAAAGTTTTTCAGGTTGAGCTCATTTCAGGCTGCGGCAATGTGATCCTTGTGAAGATTGAAAGCATCACAACAGGTATTAGGTTTTTGATTGGTGACTTTTCAGGGAAGATCATTAAGCTAAAATGAACGCTATCTCTGGGAAAGTGCAAATTGATTTAGATTTAAGATCCCTGTCCATAAGCAATTGTGTTTCTTCATACACAATGTTGTGAGGTACAAGGAATAATACCCTCCTCCTCCAAGGTACCTAACCTTTGCCAAATTGAAATGCAAGCGTAGTGAGATATGCAAGATATTCTTTCAGAAGGGAGAAGAGGGTGACTTCCTGTCAAGCCTATATCCCTCCTTGGCACACAACATATTAAACTGGTTTGCTATTTTCGGCCTAACCTGTACCATGACAGGAAATAAATGTAATAAGAGAGTTCTACACATGCCTATACCCAAAAACATTCCTTAGTGCAAGTATTCAACAACACATGATTATTTTCCACATTCTTAATCAGATTTTCCATCAGAAATAGCAGAGGAACTATGTGAACACATGTGAACTCTCTCCCAATTAATTGTTACCCATCAAGTATGGAAAATAAATAATTCTCCGTCCAGCCCCACATAGGCTAAGCTTCTGACTTATTCACAGTTCTACTCTCTTCTTGTTGATTAGATGGACTCCTTGTTTTTGTTCTTCTCTAGTAATGTGGTTGTCCTGTCTGTGATCCGGTTTACCTGCAACAAGTCAGTTTCATAGAGGCAAAACCACAAAAAGAGCAAGAAGAATTTCCTACAAAGGAGCCAAGCTTATCTATAAATTCTGTCAGTTCAGAGAAACCATGGATAAACTTTATATTTTTCTTACTTTTTTCCACTCTCATCTTATAAATGAAACCTGATGCAATCCATTGGGTTTGCCAGCAAATCTGAGTATGAAAATGGAAATGATCCCGCGGATCTTTTAGCTCTTATCCACCACTAGATAGTTTGTTGAATCAACTCCACTATTTCTGTCTCACTAGCAATTTGAGAGAGGAAATGAGCCTTATTTCTTGTCTTTCAGATAGTCCTGACAAAAGCCATCCAAATGCTTTTCCAGGCATCTATGTTTATTCCACCAAGTTTCCAGTCCAATAAAAGCCAGAAAGGAGGGGGGTCTGTGTTCATAAATGACACTGTGTAAGAAGTCCTTAGCCAGGCGCCTACGGAACTCCATACCTTCCTTGTAAACACACAATTCGAGAATGAATGCTAAATAGATTATTGTTCCAAGTGTGAATGACATAGAGGACGGAAAAGGTGAGTTTCATGATCAATTATGTTCCTCCTTTTCAGTTCCTTATGGACTGGCAGCGCTCCTTGAATAAGTTTCCAAGTAATAATCTTTAGTTTTCTCGGTGTTATTTTGTTCCAGATGATAGTGAGACTTGACATCTCTTCCTCTAAGTAAAGATTCCCTGTGCTCTTCCTCGCTAGATATTCCTCCTTAACCGTGTACATTCCGTTGCAATTGTCATTGAAAATGTATTGATCATGTTGTGTTATGTCTATCAATACATCCTGCAAAGAGGCCCTTAGAGCATGTAAGTCTGTCTGCTCAAAATTCTTGAGTTCTCTTATCCAAGTGAAGTTCCAATGCCAGATATTTCCATCCCAATTGCCCATTTCAGACACTTTGCTCTCTCAGTTACTGGAGATTCTGAATAATCCGTTGAAAGAGTCAATTAGTGGTCTTTCATTAATCCACTTATCTAGCCAGACACGAATTTTATTTCCATTACCTACGCTGAGCTTAGTTAGCTGCTAGAATTGAGTTGAAGCTGCTATTTTTTGGATGTTATTCCACCATGGTGAGGGCTGAGATTTTCTCCTAGAACTTTCGACTAATGTGAGAGCAGAAAATTCTCCTAACTGAATTGGCCCATATTTAGCTTGTAGTACCTGTAAGGCAAGGCTATCATCACCTTGAAGAATCCTAGCACACAGTTTGCCTAGCATGGACAGGTTTGCTGTTTTGAGACATCTAATACTAAGACCACCCTTCTCAAGAGGGGTTGATACTTTTCCCAATAAGTCCAACATATTCCATTCTTTTTCCGCTGAATTTTTCCAGATGAAATTGAGTTGCATAGAAATCAGTTTTCTGATAATTGCTAATGGGGCCTTGAAGTAGCCGAAGTAATGAGAGGGTAAGGATGCAAAAATGGAGTTGATCAGTGTGACTTTCCCTCCAGTTGAAAAGGACTTGTGTTCCCAAGCTCCAAGAGTTGCAGAATATTTGTCCAGAACCGGTTTCCATGTTGCAATTTGCTTTCCACTCACGCCTAATGGCAATCCAAGATATTTAAAAGGTAGATATATGTAGCCTAAGTAGGATGCCATTTCGGTGATAGTATTCTTCTGAACTTTTATACCAATAAGATTGCTCTTGCTAAAATTTATTTTGAGGCCATAAGCTAGCTCAAAATTCAAGAGAATAGCTCTGTAGTTCCGCACATTGCTCCATGATGCTTCCCCGAATAAGAGAGTGTCATCTGCGAATCTTAAGTGTGAAATTTTCAGCCTCCTTTCCCCCAGTTGGAATCCATCAATGAGGTTTAATGAGACTATTTTATTTATCATGTATGACATGCCTTCAGCTGCAAAGGTATATAGGAACGGTGATAAGGGGTCGCCTTGTCTTAGGCCTCTCCTTGGAGTGAACTCTCGAGATGAACTTCAATTGATGAGAATTGAAGTAATTGCTAATTCAAGAATTTCTCTGATCCAAATGGTCCATATTCTAGTGAATTCCATAAGTTCCTGAATTTCCTGTAGGCAATCCCAATTGACTTTATCAAAAGCTTTCTCGAAATCAACTTTCAGCACTAAAGTTTTCAGTTCTTTCTCTTTGCCTCATCAATTATTTCATTAGCTATCAAGATTCCATCAAGGAGCTTCCTTCCTGGAATAAATGCCATTTGATTCAGAGATATGAGACCCTCCATGCATGATGCCAATCTTGTCGCCAGAACCTTTGTGATAATTTTAGGCATGGAGCTGATCAGTGTGATTGGCCTATAAAATTCAAATCTCAAAAGAGTTGTAGTTTTAGCCAATAGAGATATGTGAGCAGTATTACAACCCTTGACCACTTTCGAGTTCTTGTAAAATTTCCTGAAAAGAATAAAAATGTCAGCTTTCATCATGTATAGAAAATGTTTAATAAATTTAAAGTTTAAACCATCGGGGCCCATGATTTTTGAACTTCCACACAATGAGATGGCTGCAAGGATTTCCTGTTCAGAAATTGGTTGAAGGAGCTGTCTTTGTTCAGCTGCTGATAGAGTCTGAAAATGCTTATTAAGGAGATGTGGTCTAAGCCATGATGTTTCTTTATATCTTTCCTCATAATGCTGAAAAAAGCTTTCCTTGATATGCTTTGGCTCTTCAATCTATGTGTTATTCTGCCAAATACCCAGAATATTATTTCTTCTTCTGTTTCTCTGAATAGATTGGTGAAAATATCTGTTGTTAACATCCCCTTGTTGTAACCAAGTGATCCTTGATTTTTGGTATGCTAGGCTATCAATTTTCCTAGTAATGCCTTTGAGTTTTTCTCTAAGAGAAGATATTAATTCTTGATTTGATTCCTCTCCGAAAACATTCTCCTAGTCTCTTGATTCGGCCTATATTTCTTTGCATTCAAGGACGTCCAATAAAGTAGCCCTTTGTGCTTCCAAGTTTATTGGTTCTTGATTTCTCCAATCTCTCATACTTTGACGAAGTTTCTAAATTTTTGTTTTAATTCTAAAGCTAGCAAAACCCTCAGGTACTGAAAATGTCCAAGTATGCTCAATCATCTCCAAAAAATACTTCTCTCAAGCCACCAATCACAGACTTTCAATGGCTTAGGGCCCCAATTTTTTATATTGTGGCAAAGACTCACAGGGCAATGATCTGAATCGTCCCTTTGCAAACCTGTTTGTAACCAATTGTTCTCATTTTTCTAGCCAAAGATTATTCACCAAAAATCTATCCAACCGCCTCATAGCTGTCAAGGATTTTAAGTACCAAGTAAACTTCTTTTTCTGCATTTTGAGGTCAATCAGATTGATAGAGGAAATAAAAGTGATGAAAGCTTCAATTTCTTGGGCATTTGTCCTGTGTGCTCAAAAACAGTGTAAAAATTCAAGAAATCGAGAGTAAAAATTGTTAATAGGCATAAAAAAATGAAATTGAAAAACAGTGTAAAAATTGTAAAGAAACACGAGTAAATGCCTATAGTTCACCATCTCCTTAGATCCAGCAAATCCACGTTGAGTTCCGGAATTGAATGCTCTTGTAGCTTTGATTATAGTTTCAGAAAAATACAGTGAATCCAGAGAATACAAGCCCAAGAACACAACTATCGAATTTTTTTCCTCAAAAGTTGCCTAAACAGGGGATGAAAATACCTTGAATATAGATCACGTTTCAACAAATCAATCTAACTGCACAGAAATAGGTTAGATCTAATAAGAAACTGCCAAAGAACCAGAAGTTTGCTCGGAGTAACAAAGAACCAGAGAGAAAATTCAAGAAATCAAGAGTAGAGATATAGAGAATAAGAAGTTGTATGGCAGCGCCTCAAAAAACCAAGTTCATATACCAAGTCATATTGCTTAATCCTTACCGTAGGATTACATCTAATCAACACTTAGGATTTGCCGAGAATAAGAGCAATTCTAGTCCGTTTGATCTGCCATTAAACGAGTGACTTGGATTTCATTGATTACACCGCTTAATTCTAGCCATTCAATCGTTTCAGAAAATGAACGCCTCAGATGTCTTTGAATGTTTCACCTTCAGCTTCTTCAAGAAGCTTTCTTTGTAGCTGTAGGATCAAAGAACCAGGTGTATGGATGTGATGAAATGAAGTAGCTTCCACGAGAAGCTTCTGATTTGACCCGTTAGATTAAAGTAAAAATAGATAAATACGATGAAGTAACAAATTTAGGCGCCAACAATTTCCACCCGCATGATTCTATTTAATTTGACGGCCAAGATTAAGACAAATGATATTACGCATGTCATGTTTAACACCAATCAAATTAAACACATGGTCACTTTAGATTCAATCAAGTTAAACATGGATAATTAGGTAATTTCACACAAAATAAATTATTTTGATAACTTCATACAACAATCTCCACCTTGAAGTTAACTAAAACTCCAAGGTGAACAATATAAGCTATAAGAGCCATATTCCCTCATAGCTCCCAAAATTAAAAAAAAACAAAACAAAACTGCAACATAACGTTAGTTTATTCCAAATAGTTTAAGACAATCATGAAACTTTGTGTGAGTAACTACTTTTGTACCACAATCAGCTGCATTCAATTCAGTAAGTACGTTTCATAGTTTAATCATATTTCCACATAAGACTCTCTGATAAAATAAAATTTAACATCAATATGTTTGGTCCTTTTATGTAGTACAAGATTTTTGCTCCAATCTATCACATATTACATTCACATGTAGATCTGAAATAGTAGCGTCACTAATCAAGCCATGTAACCACAAGATTCCTTAAAAGCATTAACTAGAGCAATGTATTCAGATTCAGTCGTAGACAAAGCAACAACTGGTTGCATTTGTGATTTCCAACTTAAACAATTTCCACAAAATAAGAAAAAATGACTAGAAGTTGACTTTTTGGAGTCTAAATCTCCAGCAAAGTTACTGTCTACGTATCCACATATATTCAAAGACTCACTTCTTCTTTTAAAACATAATCCTAAATCAGAGGTTCCAACCAGGTACCTAACAGTCCATTTCAAGGCAATCCAATGTTCAAAACCAGGCCTAGACATGAATCTACTTAATAATGACACAACAAAAGCAATATCAGGTTGCATACATCAATGACCCAAGAACATTAGCATATGAAATTTTATCCATTTTTTCTACATCTGAGGGAATTGTAGGGCATTGTTCCTTAGATAACTTAAAATGTGCAGCTAAAGGCAAAAAAACAGATTTACTATTGTGTAATAGAAATTTCTTAAAAAGATTTTGCATATAAGAGTGTTGGTGTAGCTTTAGTGTGTCTAACTCTTTATTTCTAACTATTTATATTCCTAAAATTCTTTTTGCTTCCCCTAAATGCTTCATTTCAAATTCAACATTTAATGCACCCTTTAACTTTTCAATTTCAGTGACTTATCAAAAGCATGCCATCTACATTAATAGCCTTCTTGCGCTTCTGGGACTTATCAACTGTGTCGATTTCTTGCAAATGGGTATACTTTGGTCCAAATAAGTTGTTGTTCCATCATCTAATAGTTCATTTGACTGATAATTTCTTACTTTAGCATCAGTATCAGCATGTTCGTTAGATCAACATTCTGTTTTGGTAGTAGGGTGAGAACATATGGATCGTCCAAATGATCTCTTCCAGTACCAAGGCGTTGAGAAGACTGTCCTTTTTCCCCCTTATCAACCAAGTGATTCCTTTCACCATTGTCATAGGAAACTGCATTTTCATGAAAAATTGGATCCTCAACATCACAAATCCGTTCACTCGTACTGGCAGTGCAGTCTTTCTCCGCAGCCTGAGTGACCCATCCATCTGTTTGATTATCCCTTTTATCACTTTGAGTGACCGTTGAGAGTACTGTAGGCTGATCCTGATATGAATCATGCAAGGTGGAATCTGGTAGTCTTCCATTACCTTCAGAAACAGTATCTTGGTGATTCTCTATAGTTGCCAACTAAGTCACTCGTGCAGTTTCTGGATCACTATCTGTGTCAAGTAAAGCAGGAATCCCCTTGGAGGGATCCGTGATAAGCGCCAGTTGCTCATCATCCACCATATCAGTCTTAAAATCAGCGTTAGAAAGCTAAGTCCCTTCAAGAAACCTTGATCTGGAAGCCTGTAAAGCCTTAAGGCAATGCTGATAGCATAAGACAATTATCCACCGGGCTCACCCCAGGCAATGTTGCTCACAAATACTCATATTTTATGCAAGCATTTATTCGAACATGAAATGGGCCAACTTAGGATCACGTACTTTAGAGGGAAATCCCTACTGCTTCCTGTCAGCTGATACTTTGGTGATGAACCCTAGAGTTTCCTCTTCCATTTATTTTCTTGTATTTATCTGGAAAATCTCCATTCTCCTTCGATTTGATCTTCTTGACCAAGTGGACTAGGGTTTATACATCACCCAAAGCCCTTATTGTCGAAGTAATTGGTTGTTCCACAATCAAATTTACTGCCTTCGTTTTTGTCTTCCTGCCAATACTTTTCCTTTTCATCATGAGTTTTGTTGTATGAAGTTACCAAAACAATTTATTTTGTGTGAAATTACCTAATTATCCTTGTTTAACTTGATTGAATCTAAAGTGACTGCGTGTTTTAATTTGATTGGTATTAAACATGACATGTAATATGATTTGTTTTAATCATGGCCATCAAATTAAATAGAATCGTGCTGCTGAAAATTGTTGGCGCCTAAATCTGTTACTTCATCATATTCATTCGTTTTTATTTTAATCTAATGGCTCGAATTAGAAGCTTCTCGTGGAAGTTGCTTCATTTTATCTCATCCATACACCTGGTTCTTTGATCTTATGGCTACAAAGAAAGCTTACTGGAGAAGATAAAGGTGAAACATTCAAAGTCATCTGAGGCGTTCATTTAGTGACAAGATCGGACGGCTAAAGTTAAGCGGTGTAATCAATGAAATCCAAGCCACTCGTTTAATGGCAGATCAAACGAACCAGAATTGCTCTTATTCTCGACAGATTCAAGTGTTGATTAGATGCAATCCTACGGTCAGGATTAAGCAGTATGACTTTGAATAAACTTAGTTTTTCAACGATATGCGATACAACTTCTGATTCTCTCTATCTCAACTCTCGATTTCTTGAATTTTCTCACTTGTTCTTCGTTACTCCGAGCGAACTTCAGGTTCCCCGGCAGTTTCTTATTAGATTTAACCTATTTTTGATCGGTTAGATTGATTTGTTGCAACGTGATCAATAATCACAGTGTTTTTTTCCACCTATTTAGGCAACTTTTGAGAATATTGTTTCGATAGTTGTGTTCTTAGGGTTGTATCCCTGGATTAACTGTATTTTTCTGAAAGTATAATCAAAGCTACAGGAGCATCCGATTCCGGAGCTCAACGTGGATTAACTGAATCTAAGAAGACGGTGAACCACGGGCATTAACTCGTGTTTATTTACAACTTTTACGCTAGTTTTCAATGTCATTGTTTTTACGTTTATTAAAAAGTTTATTGTAAGTTTCATGTAAAGGATCTGACATAAATCCCAACAAATGGTGCAGTGAGCGTTTGGTCGTATTAGTGCGGAAACGACAAATATAAGTAGGGAGTAAACCTTGCTCAAATATCCTAGAGAAAGCTAGGATCGGTATAATTTTCTGTTCATTTATTTACTTTTGCAGATGAGTGGCTTGTAGCCATTTAGGGTTGGGATCTGAAACCTTTACCGCTTTTTAACGTGCGCAGTTTAAAGGGACTGGTGTGTGACTTACAGGACTTGCCGTCCTTGCATGTTTTGTGAACCTTTTTGTGTTGTTTTGTGATAATCTTGTGACCGGTAGAATCACTTGTTATTTGAGATCTAATTTTTTTTTGAGTCTTGTCTATTAATTTTAACTGGAAAATATTTGATGTGTTCAAAATAACTACTAGAATAGAGATAGCTATGTTTGATGGAAAAGATGATTTTAGTATCTGGTCTAGGCGGATTAAAGCAATTTTATCCCACAATAAGGTTCGCTATGCATTAAAGAAATATATAAATCTATGCCTTGTTTTCTATTTCCACGAAAAGATGGCAAGCTTTTCCAAATATCCATCGTTACGGGGATATACCTATTGGAGTCTTGTGCGTGGTCCTATAAGTCCAAAGTGCATCATCCAGCTTCTTTGCTCAATCTTTCCTTGAGGAGTGCACTATTTTTTCAATGATTTTCTTGATTTCAAGGATTGAAGTCTCGGCTTGCCCATTGGTTTGTGGATTGTATACCAAAGTGGTACGATGGAGAACTCCATATTTAGTGAGTAAGGTCTCAAATAGCTTATTGCAGAAACGTAATCCTCCATCATAAATGATGCATTTACGTGTGCCAAACCTTGTAAAAATATTCTTTAGGATAAATCATAACACAACTGTAGCATTATTTGTTGGGGTCGCAATTGCTTCAACCCACTTAGATATGTAATACAAAACCACCAAATATATCTCTAACCAAATGAAGTTGGAATCGGTCTTTGAAGTCGAATCCCCAAACATAAAAAGGTTCTACTTCGAGGATGGATTGTAGAGGCATCTTGCTTTTTCTTGAAATTTATCCCATTAAGGCACCGGTCACATGAATTTGCAAAGTATTGAGCATCTTTGAATAGTGATGGCCAATAAAAACCCCATTGTAATACCTTAGCTGTTGTACGGTCTCCTAAAAAATGACCACTACATTCAAGTGAATGACAATGATTTAGAATAAAGCTCATTTCTTCTTAGAGACGCATCTTTGAATTACTTGGTCAAAACAAAAGTTGTATAAAATAGGTTTGTCCCAAAGAAAATGCTTCACTTGAGAAAAATCTTTTCTATTGTTGGTAAGATAATACTGGGGCACACAATCTACATACCATGGTTCCTTGCTTGCTTGCGCCGCCAATAATCTTTCATCCGAAAAATTGTTATTGATAGGAAGTTTATCAAATTTGGTCACATTGTGATCGTGTCCTTCTAAACGAGATAAATGATATGTCACTAAATTTTAAGAGCCTCTCTTATCTTTGATTTTCACATCCAATTCTTGTAGCAATAAAACCCACTGCGTCAACCGTGCTTTTGCATCCTTTTTAACCATGATATATTCGGTCGCAGAGTGATCTATATACACACCACAAACGTTCTTCCGAGGACATATGGCTGAATTTTTTTGAATGCGAATATTATGGCTGCACTGGTCCTGTTTAGGGTTTCTCCAGTGTCGTAGCTGAAAAAATGCCTCAAAAGTATCCTGAGTTGTACCACACGAGCTAAGGGGTAGCAAGTGGAGAGATCAGGGTCGAATCTACAGAGAAAGGTAGTGAAATCTGTGTTGCACTAGTCCTGTTTTCTGTTGCTGTCAAAACTCAAAACTGAGGGGGGGTTGGATCAATAAAATACTGAAAAATATAACTAATGAACTAAGGATGAAATATAGATGAAATATGAAAGAAAGAACACACTTCTGCTGACCTTAAATCCATGAGATCATGCCATAAAACAACTTGGATCATAGGTGCACTTATATGATTTTCAATGGTACTTAATGTGTGATTTTTGAACCACTGCTTCTCTTGTTTTAGTCCTAAC
>JAOWBN010015889.1:0-10812 GCA_028565015.1 Pinguicula moranensis
CTGTATGTTGAGCCTCTACCTCACGTTGATAAGGTGTATCACTTGATATCTTTGGCAGAAAAGCATAGGAATGTGAGTATAAATATTGCAGCCACCACTGATGCACAAAATGCTGCTCTTTTTGGCTGGTGGAGGGAACTGGAGAAAGGAGGGAGGAACTGGTGCAAAGCCAAGATTTCAAAAGGTTGATAAATCTAAACTGTATTGTACTCACTGTGAAAAATCTGGACATTCTATTGAAACATGCTTCAAGAAAAATGTATTTGTAGGGAAATCCCGAATACCGCAGTCCCATTTGGCCACCCCTATCAAAAATGTATTTGTAGGGTACTCAATGACTTATAAGAGCTATGTGTGTTGGAGTCCGGTTGAACGGAAATTGTTCGTGAGCATGAACAATTGAACATTACATTTCGAGAGTATGAACCATATTTTTCATGGAAATTGGGGGATGCATTTGACGGAAGAACTATATGAATTTGGTTTGGACTATAACATCGGATCATGACTGGAATATGTATTGAATAATCTACCACCCATACTAAGGGGGTGTTTTGTGCGACCTTCTTATGCTTATGATTTGCTTATAAGCACATTTTAAAAAAAAATGAGTATAAGCATTTTTTTTCAAAAAATGAGGAGTTATTTTTTGAAAAAATGTGCTTATAAACCAATTATAATTTTAAGAAGTCTGCGCAAAATAGGGGTTAACTATAACGGGTAGAGCATCTTTGTCTTCTATAGTCAACATTTTATGGTATTGTCCACTCAAGAATCGTGTCCTTGTTTTGGGTTAGATATTTGTGAAGTATCTCTATTTTTCTTACATGTTCTTGAACTACAGCCACAGGTTACAAGACACCGGCGGATACAGGTAGGGGCCAGGGGTACCTTGACCCCTCCTGCCCTTGAACCATCCCCTTGTGGCCTAGGCCCCTTGTAAATTGAAAAAAAAAATTATGTTTGCCCCCCCCCCCTATAATTTTGGCATATTGTTACAATATGAAGTGCATTCTTTAGAATATGTTTATGGGTATAAAAATGATCTATTTCAGTTTCCAATTGTGTTTTTTTCCCTGTATATTTACAAATGCATCATGAAGTTACTCACTGTTCAGCCCAACCTATAATTTAAGAAGTCCAAAAATCAAAACTATGTCCAAATCAAAGGCAAATCGCTCTATCAACTAAGCCCCTGTTTTGCGCAACATTCTTAAAATTATAAGTGGATTATAAGTACTTTTTTTTCAAAAAATAACTCATCAATCTCGTAGTTCGAGGTTCTTAAAAGCCAATTATAATTTTAAGAGGCTGCGCAAAACGGAAGAATAGTTTTCGTAGGTTTACTTATATTTTTTAAATTAAACTTCAAAAAAATCAAATAATATTTGATTTGACACATATGGTTTTTCACTGTATAGCTTATCTGTCTGGTCATGAAGGTAGGGAAGATACCACAATAAATAATAGGGTTTTAGACTTATATACGAAAAAAATTTATAATTACGATCTTCCAAATTATTTTTGGTCTTGATTAATATATTACATTGGATCCATGTAAGGCAATTCTAATATAAATTTAGTTAATCTCGTAGCATCGTGCTTATAACAAATTATTTACAAATAAGAATTGTTTATACTTATATACACAATTGAAGTTCTTCTTTTTCAATTAACAATTCGCTGTCTGTATGTAACTTGCTATTATAAGTAGCAAGAGAAGCAAGAAAATGAGACGGTACCCAATTTCGTAGGACATTCCGAAGGACACCGAAGTAGACTGTGGAGCAGGTTCACCTGTGGGACGTTTGTGGCTTCGGTCGCACCCCAGGGGCCCGATCAGAGTAGATCCGTGGATTGAAAGAAGCGGCTGCCAGGGTCCCATTATCTACCAAAAAAACAAAAAAAACAAACAAACATTAAAGTATTGATACAAAAGTCTTAGAGTGATAGGCCTCAGGGCACAAAATTAACATGATTTACTCCATCTTCTCGTCCGTGTCCTCTCTGGATTCCCCTTCTTCTTTAGCTACTGTACCCAAACAGTAATGGTTTGAGCAATGGTGCTTTGTAAGTGGAAACACGATGGCCATTTTGTGGTACCCGAGTCCAATCTATGGTAAAAATGAATGAACTGGAAAGGAATATGAATTTCCATATTCAACGAATCTCAAAAAAGTCCATTCTCCTTGTCGCCATTATCACATTTTACTATAACCCTAAATGACCAAAATCAACTTATACTAGAATAAATTGTCAACTTCAAATAAATTCTTAAATCTAAACACACAAAGAGACTTCCATTATACGACTAACAAGCATAAATTCCTATTAGATCCAATAAATTCACTACTACAGTTAACATGCAAAACACCAAATTTTGGCATTTATGTTAAAGAACAACATGCAAATATTTAAACATAAACGAGAATCATATAGACAATTTCTTCCCTCAACCCAAACCTTATCGTCTTCCCTTCCCCCCTACTTACCTTTTCTTCTATTGATGCTCTCTAGCCTTCGACTGCATTCTGCAATTTTCCCACCTTGTTCATTCTAGAAATTCCTCTTTTTATAGGTATAGTTGGCCATGATCCAAAGATTCGTTGTTAGAACTGCTGGAGGGAACGTCTTTCATCCACATCGCCCTACTAGTTATCGAGAATAGCGTGGATTCTCCCTTGATTTGTTTTTGCATATTCTCCATTCTCCCAAGGTGATGTCTTATCTTCTACATAAAGTAGTCATGGTGATTGGGCCATCGTGCTTCCCCAAGCCTCCTTCAAGGAAAACGATCATAACCCTTTGCTTACCGGACAGGGATAAGAGTTACACATTTTGCACTTCTTTTCGATTCACGATGCGCACTGGGATATCTTCATAACTTAACTCTTCATTTAAGGATAGCTCTTCCACTTCTAATACATGACTGGGATTCCTTACGTACTTACAAAGTTTAGCAACATGAAATATGTATTGTACTTGTGGCAACATTGGGGGCAAGGCCAATTGATAGAACACATGTCTCATACATCCCGAAATCTCGAATGGTCCAATATATTTGGGGTTCAATTTTGTCTATTTATGAACGGAGTGATTACTCGCATGGGTGAGACTTTCATGTACACTTTGTTGCATACCTTAAATTCTAGGGGTCTTTATTTGGTGTCCGCCCAACTTACAGTCGATCATGCACCCATTTCAAAATTTTCATTATCGTGGCTACCTTGTCCATTGTTAGTTGAACTAGTTCTAGGTCGGTGATATTTATTTCCCCAATCTCATCCCAGCAGACCGGTTATTGGCATCTTCTTGCATATAGGGCTTTGTTAGGGATATGTCGATACTACTACGGTAGCTGTTGTTGTAGGCAAACTCGGCCAGGGGTAAGTCCTCTTCCCAATTCCCCTTGAAGTTCATCACATGTGCTCTAAAAATGTCTTCCATGGCATGAATCGTTCTCTCGGTCTATCCATCCGCTTGGGGATGATAGACCGTGCTCATCCTGAGATTAGTCCTGAATGTCTCTTGATGTCTTTGCCAAAATTGGCCGGGGATCCGATTAGATATATTGTTCACAGGAATCCCTTGTAACTCAATATGTTTCCGATGTACAAGGTAGCTAACTTATTTAACCCATCCTTGGTGACCATTGGTAGGAAATGCACTCTTTGTCAACCGGTCAACTACTACCCATGTTGCATCATTTTCTTTAGGGTTTTGGGTAGCCCAACCATAAAATCCATGGTAATTTGTTCCCACTTCCATACAGGAATGTCTAGTTGTTGTAGATCCCCTCTTGGCCTCTGATGTTTGGCCTTTATTTGCTGACATATCATGTACCATTTCACATACTCAACCATATATTTCTTCATGCAAGGTCACCAGTAGGGCCTTTTTTTCGGTAAGCCAAATTTCATTAAAATAAAGTATGTACAACAAGTTAGATACAAAGGGATACGACAGTCCAATAGCAACAACCACTAGATAATTTCTTTGGGATTTAGCTGTATAAATGTATATTATTCATATCCTCCCTCTGGTATAGCCAAGGGTGATCTGTTACATGACTCACCTAGCGTCATAGAATATCATAAAGTATCTCAATATACAGATCATCGCTATTATTCACTCTTCACAATTCAAAATGTGATGACTGTCCCATTGTCAATACCCCATTGTACGGATATTGGTACATGACTTGATTAAGTTTGTTGGGCTATCCCTATATTGAGTAAGGGAGTGATATTCCTAATAGGCATGTATAATAGATCAAAAGCAAAGAAATAACTAGGAAGTCCTATCTAGCAGAACTAGACATCATTTTCTAGCTCGGATCACATGATGTTTGTAGTCTACATTGATTACTTCTCAGGATTCCTACAAACATTGGTACAACAAGAGCAATTAGGGGATTAATCAGCCATAATTGTGAATTATAAGTTATGCCTTGCAAATTATATGTCAATGTGTTCATCACGCACAAATCTGAAATTAAGTTTGGTGATGCATACCAAAATTTTGCTCTGAACTAGTTGAACGATATTTATTTTTTACTGAACTATGTTCTTAACTGATAAATCTGAAGTTAAGTTTAATGATGCATTGGTAAAATTTTGTTTCAGTATGAAGGTTGGGTCCTTCCAAATTCCTTCGATCGTGGTCTGGTCAAGGACCTTTTGGCACTTCATCCACTCGATCATTCTAAAGTTTTTACTTTTGTACAAAGCAGTTGCTTCAAAGATACAAGTGGCTTATATTGTATGAGCTATGTTTGGTATCCATCATAATAATTACTAATGCTCTACAATAAAGTTGATTTACTTAAAGTTGATTACTGTTTGTTTGTTTTAATATTCTTTTAGCATATTTTGCTAATTTCCTTTGCTCTCTTCATCAGAATCTGAATTCTATTGAAGGGGAGCAAGAGCATCTTAATGCCTCCTACATAAGTTACGGGTGGTGACAATCCTGATGTTGCGGATGCATTCACCCCATCCGCACTGCCACCTAAAAGGCAAAGGCTTTGTAAGCCTTCGCCTATGTAGGAGCACTTAACTAGTATTGAGGGTGGTGATCCCAAGGATCCGAGGGCAAAGTGTAATTATTGCCACCTAAGAAGTTGGCATCCACCATAAGAGCTACGGGACATCCAATATTATATCTCACTACAAGGGATGCCATAACTATTGGAGTAGACAATGGAGAAGGGACTCTATGCAGCAAACATTAACACAGGACGATACCTCATTGAGTGTTGCCCGGTCACATGTAGGAGAGATTATGGTTTATAATTATAATAAAAAAAATTCAACGAACAATAGTAGAACATCTCATTCTTGATGATTTGCCGTTTAGAATGGTTGAGAAGCTACAGTTCAGTCGATTGCTTCGCAAACTAGAGACCAACTTTTCGGGCATCTCTCGACAAACAACCATGAGAGAATGCATGGCTATGTACCTTGAGGAGAAATAGAAACTGAAAGAAAAGATGCACGAATTGATGCCTCACATGTGTTTAACAACAAACACCTGGACTTCACTTCAAAACTTTACGTACATGTGGCTGACTGCCTTCATTGAGTCTTAGATGCTATCCAGAGTTATATGGCACCAGGCATGGTAAGGCCCTCATTTATGGACAAACATTGTTGCATGCAACTTCCAAAGGGATATATACTATGTATGGCACAAAGGATCCACAAAAATATGAGCTGGATACAGGTATATTACTTTACTATTACTTTTTTTTGTCTTTACCTTTATTTTTCGTACATTTTAACTGTACTATTACGTTGTTTGCAGAGTTAACTGCATCTCCAAAACAAATCATGACACGACTTCTAGATTGAACATGAGGTTGAATGTTGATTGTTGAACTTTAAATTGCTGATTGTTGAACTTGCACTTGAGGTTGAACTTGAACTGTAACTTGTTGTGTTGCTTGTTGAACTTGAACTTGAGGTTGACTTGTAACTTGTAATATTGATTGTTGAACTTGTAACTTGAGGTTGAACTTGAACTTGTTGTCTTGCTTGTTAAACTTGAACTGAAACTTGTTGTCTTACTTGTTGAACTTGAACTTCAGGTTGAACTTGAAGAGTTGAACTGCTCCAGTTATGTTTCTTGTTTAGGTTGAACTAGAACTTGTCGTGTTGATTGCTTAACTTGAAGCATTTATTTTTAGCATTCACATTTCATTTAATGAGAGAAAATTTGGGAATATTATAGATATCTGGTTTGTCATCTTTATTTTTTCAATTATTTTTTTTCTTAACAATGGTTGTAGTGGAACCGTTACTACCACCGCTACCACCGCGGATTTGGCGGATCTACTACCCCAATCCACCAAGTTAACGGTAATAGTAGCGAATGATGACTGCCTTCTATCACAGGTACCGTTGGAAACCCTATACGGTGTGGTGTGAAAAGTTTGCGACGTTCAATTATTGCATCTTTTGATAGAGATTTCGGCATCTTCCAGAGATTTGTCAGCGTTCCCTGTCAAATATTGTGTTTGCTTTTGTTGTGGCATCAAGTATCAAAATTTCGATCATTAATTTTTGAAATTTAGGCGACAAATTTTTTGGTTTAACCGGTAGACTTGTTCGAAAATTTTGCGGCAAAAATTATTAATTTTAGAATGTTTTACAGCGGCAATTGCTGAATAGAGGGAATTGGTCGATCAATAAAATTCAAAAAGTTACGATTTGAAAGTCATTGCAGTGACAAAGATAGTTTTCGATATGGCCTACTCCACCTTTCCAGCGATGATTGCTCTCAGTATTGCTCCAATCACTTCTACCAAGTTGGATGAGACAAACTATTTGGTGTGGTTGACGCAGATTAATCCAGTTCTACGCTTTAATGACTTAATGGAAATAGTGGATGGTTCAGTCACATGTCCAAACGAATATGTAAAGGCTCATAGTACCTACGACAAAGGAGTTGAATATGTGGCTGGTGACATCTATCCAGCGTACACAAACTGGATTAAGATAGACCAATTTGTACGTGGTTTTACACACTCCATACCTACCAAAATCTTGTTTCACGTGTTTACTATAAAGACGGCCAACCAACTTTGGTTTTCTCTAACCAACAAATACTTCTCTCAGTCTAAATCATGAATCCTTAACGTGAATGGACAAATACAGAATTTCAAGCAGGGTTCTCAATCCTACTGGGACTTTGCTAATGCTACAAATTGCTTGTAACCAAGCTCGCCGTTGCTGGGAACCCGGTTGATGATGATGACCTAATCAACAACATTCCATTGGCATAAACTAGTCTTTAGTCCTCTGATCTCGAATGTTTCATGGAAGCGGATCGATGTTGTACTATCCTTTGGCAATTTTGAGAATGAACTCTATAGCTATGAGACTTTGTTGGAAGGCCAATAAAATGATCATTCTGTGACATTATTCATTCATCGTGGGCTGTCTGGTGGCCAATTTTATAGTCTAGGCGGTTGTGGCGGTCGTTCCCGAGGAGGCATTACTGGTAGATCTGGCACAGGTCGTGGATAATTTGGATCTGGGCCTGGAGACCGAACTAATTATGGCCCTCAAGGTGATGGGCTTGGTGGACATGATCTGTGGAGCCCAAACAGATGGTCGCCAGTTTACTCAGACTCTGCCAAATTGTGTCTCTTTTGTCCAATCTTTTCCTCAACAAGGTCGTAGCTTATCTTCAAGGGGTCATGACAACTTATCAAGTCCTGGTGGCTCAAGTGATGAGCAACTACAACTCATAATTATGAGGTCCAGGGATCGATACCCGCCTGGGTCGCAAAACAAAAACAGACTGTTTGTATAATTACAAGGGTAAGGCCGCGTACATCAAACCCCCCAGACCCTAACTTAGTTGGAAATATACTGGGTAAAGTTGCTTTTTTTTTTTTTTATAGTCGTTTAGGTCATGCTATTCAGTCTATTGTCAGTCAAGTTATTAATATTCTTTACTGCTTCAGGATCTCGTAATTTGATCTTCAGTGAGTCTTGTCAATTGGAAATGAATAAAAAACTTCCCTTTATGTCGTCAGAGAGAATGTCGAGTCATCCTCTTCAGTTGATACAAAAATGTGTTTGGCTAACTTTAGTTTCTTCAAATTTAGGATTTAAATAGTATGTAGTATTTATTGATGATTCTTCTCGCTATGCTTCAGTTTACATGTTACACAATAAATTACGTGTCTATCAGTCATTTCTGTCATTCAAAGCTTTGGTTGAAAATTAATTTTTCCTGAAAATTCAACGGTTTCAATCTGATGGTTGATGCGAATACACTTCACTTCAATTAATGTTTTTCTATGAGAAACATGAAATTCTGCATAGAATCATGCCCTCACACGCCTAACAAAAGGGGCTAGCAGAAAAAAAAACATAGAAATATTGTTGACATGGATCTGTGCCTATTGGCTTCCCAGCTACCTCGCCAATTCTGGGCTAATGCATTTTTAATTGGTATTTTTATAATTAACCATCTTCCAACTCCGTTACTCAATAACAATAGTCCCTATTTTTTTTTATTGTATAACATAGTGTCAGATTATTCATTTCTTTGAGCTTTTGGGTGTATGTTTTTTCCTCTCTTACGTCCTTATAATTCAACTAAATTTATGTTTTGAAGTAAATAGTGCATCTTTATTGGCTACAGTAAGAATTAAAAAGGGCATTAATATCTTGGTCCCATCATCAAACATGTTTACATTTCCTGAAATGTGGTTTTTAATGGAGATGATTTTCCTTGCCTTCGTGATACAGATCGTGGTCAGGGCTCCGACGAAGGCTGTGATCTCTCTGCTTCAAGTTGTTTCTAACTCTAATCCACTCAATTTTCATGTGACTCTGTTTCAAGATCATGAGACTCTACCATCTATCTCAGTTGTTGGGCCATCAAAATGACTACCCTCTCCTACATCAGAGGGTCAGCTCCCTCGTGCGCCTCTTTCGAAACCCAGTACGACGCAGTCTACCACTAGATCACTAACAGTCTATTCTATTCAGACATTTCCTCTCGGATAAATTCTAGTAAGTCCATCTGAATCTCATTAAGCTCCTAGGGCCGATCCATTATCTGATGTAGGTACATTCTTTGTCAGCCCATAAATCATTCAAGAATGCCAAACATCATCAATTCTCGATCCAAATAACAATGTTGAGGTAATTGGTCATAATACTACTCGCCTTGTCACTCGTTCTCAAACTAGGTCATAAAAACCATGTCAATCCCTTATTATCACTTGTACTTCGCTACTAAACATCCCTTGCAAGTGTTTTTCAGTATTCGATTCCAAAAGAGCCAACTCATTTTCTACAAGCTAACACGTTTCCTGAGTGGCATGCTACAATGAGAGAAGAGTATGATGCAGTTATTGATAACTCGACCTGGTCGTTGTGTCCCAGACCTGCAAATCACAACGTCATTCGAAACAAGTGGGTCTACAAGGTGAAACTCAACGCTGATGGCACCATTTAGAGATACAACGCTCGGTTGGTTGCTTGAGGATTTGAGTAGGCTTACGGTATTTATTATGATGAGATTTTTTGCCCGACAATCAATTCCTCCACAATTCATGTCTTATTGTGCTTATCTGTGCAGTTTAACTGGACTATTCGATATTGGATGTTTCAATGCATTCTTGAGTGGTGACTTACTAGAGGAAGTCTGCATGGAACAGCCTATGGGCTTTATCTCTCTGATAGTCCATAATCATGTGTACAATCTTCACAAGGATTGATATGGGATCAAAAAAGCTCCTCGTGCATGGTATCTACGGCTCTCTCATTGTCTAAGTGAATTTGGATTCAAGTGTTGAAAGGTAAATACCTCTTTGTTTTCCTATCATGAGGATGAGGTGCATATCTTTGTCTTGGTCTATGTAGATGACATCTTGGTTACTTTAACTCATCAGACCTTCATTACTGAACTTATATCATAACTTCACACTCCCTTTATGCTCAGATAGGAAGGGCTAGAAAGAAAAACTCAAAACTTAGATATTGGTGATCTATGCCACTTTCTTGGAATTTAAGCTATTTGGGATGCAAGTGTCCTTCATCTTCCCCAAAGTCGGTACGTCACTAAGTTACAAGAGCACACTCATATGCTTGGTGCCAATCCTATGTCATCTCCTTCTCATACTGATGCTAGAGCAAAGGATATTGTAGGTGAACCGCTAGAGAAAGCACATGCCACATCGTATCTTCTGACAGTTCGATCCCTACAATACTGTACATTGAACAGGCCTGATATCTCATTTACAATCAATCAGCTTTGTCAGCATCTCCACAAGCCTTGTCATTAGAGAGTAGCCAAGAGAGTTCTACGATATCTCAAAGGCATAATTAATTATGGGTTATGGTGTACAAAAGGGAATATACACTTAGAAGCTTATAGTGATGTTGATTAGGCTGGAGATCATTGTGGTCAAAGGTCTACCTCTGGCTACGAAGTTTTCTTTGGCTCTGTATCATTTCATGTTCAGTAAAGAATCAAAAAGTTGTTACAGAGGCAGAGTACAAGGACACGTCACATGAAAAATTGGATTCGTCACCATTGACATAGCCCCAACCTTGTCACACTACAAGACATAACGAAGCAGAGGAACACGCAACATTGTTCCCCTATTTGTTTGATTTTTTCTTTTTTTGGAGGGGAGGGAAATACTCTCGAAGGATAAAGAGTCAAAGAAGCAGTGATTCAAATTCATGCCAGTACTCATGGTAAAATTCCTCCAAAAATAAAATAGAGGCGAAAGATAGAAAAGAGGTCTTGTATTAATATTAGACTACCTGTCTTATTGTAGTT
>JAOWBN010015900.1:0-10812 GCA_028565015.1 Pinguicula moranensis
GAGAGATTGCTTTCTTGATTTGATTTTGGAATTTGTTCCTAAGATCCGATACGAAATAGGTTAGATCTATTTTAACATATATTTCTAATCTGTAAGAGCGAAGGCCATAGCAGTTATCAGATCTGGCAGCAAAAGATTCACATATGTTGTCAGTTGTACGGCATCTGCGTGTTGGGAAGTGTTGTTGTTTACTTTCATTTTTTTGGGGCTTTTTGTCGGATTGTATTCTATCGGCTTTCTGTTTCGGTTCACACAGACTGCGTCAAATGATGTGGTTGACTTTTTAATTGCTCAATTAATGGGTTTTATAAGATAACTAAAATTAAGGATTGAACACTTTGAAATGAAAAGCACGAATTGTGCAAAAGTCGCGAATAAAATCTTGGAGAATTGATTACATCAATTTTTTCCCTTCTCCCATTCTCTCTCTCTCTCTCTCTCTCTCTCTCTCTCTCTCTCTCTCTCCACTTCTCCCCTGAATTCTTCTTCTTCTTCTTTTTCTGTCTCAGATTTCTTCTTCTTCTTTTATAGCAGGATGGAGGCTTCCTTTTTCACACCTGATTGGTTGGCCTCCTGTCCGTTTCATCACTTCCAAGCAGATCTTTGGGGGTAGGTCATGCTTGTGCGCAAAGAGGGGGGCAGACAGCTCTAGCTTCGAGCAGGCATCAAGGGAATGGCTTTGCCTGTCAGCGTTGTCTTTCCCTACCAATGGGAGGCAAGTAATTTGTTGCCTTCCCCCAATTTTTTGTATGACGGGGGTAGGATTTTCCAATTTTTGCGCAGAGAAGGTGGTGAGAATTTGCTTCTATTTGAGCTGAGTAACAAAATTCTTTTGTGGATCTAGGTTTGATATGTGTTTACTTTGGGGCCACACCAACAACCTCTATGGAAAATTGAGCCCATGTAGGTTTTTGGAATTTAGTAGAAAAAAACTAACATTTTCATTGATAGAAAATTGTTCTAAATGAATGTTTTAAAATATTGACCGCATTTATAAATATGGGGGTTGTTGATGCAGCTTCTGCATTTGCATCAGCAGCTCCTGCATCATCAGCTTGTCTTGATACTACCGCACTTCCCATTTGCACAATCTGACCTTCAGTCTAAGGATGACAAAACAGACACATTTCACATTTCTCCACCACAAATTCAGCAGCCACTGCTAATCCAACAATCACCTACTCAGAGCTACAAAGGACAAGGATATCCAAAAGTTAGTAGAACATGCAGCAATCTCGTAGATGATGTTGGCCATATGAAATGTTCAGAAAATGATACACAAGAGCAAGACAACCCATTAATCGAGGACATAAATTCAGACTATGCTAATACATACATCAGGGGACACATGGGCTGGTTTGCAGGCTTGGCCATTCAACCAAAGATATATCAAAACAACAAAACAACTTTGCACAAGAAGATTTAGCACAAAAATAGAAGATCTTGTACCTTCATAGCACAAAAACAACAAAACAACTTTGTCTATAAAACTTGTAACTCACAACATTGAATGCAAGCTTGAGAAATGGAGTCTGCTAATCCATGAATGCTACCTTATAAAGCTCACCTGCACATACTTTCCATACTCAATACAAAAACAAACAAATACAAGAGAAGCACACGATTTTCTCACATCTTCATGGTATCAGAGCGACTCTTCTTGACTTCAAATGCTTTGGTTGATCCGGTGATTCTAGTTTTCCCTTTCCTGTTATTCTCCACTCTCTTTAAATTTTCTCCCCTATTCCTTTTTTTCTTTTTGAGCTTCCTATATCTCTGTCCCCTTATATGTTCTCATTATCTATCTCACCTCTACCTCAACTCTACTCTTTCCATGACTCTCCCTGATGCCACCGTTTTTCCACTTACCTACTCAAAATTTTCTCACCTTGCAACTGCTAAATTGACCCCCTCAAACTTTCTTTTCTGGCGCAACTAGGTTTAAACCTTATTTCAGCAGCATGGTCTCCTTCAGTACGTTCATGGCTCCACCTCTGCACCCTCTAAACCGGATCCTACTGACCCCTCAAAACACAATCCTGAGTATCTCTGTTGGCACTGCTAGATCAACAGCTCATTTCACTTCTTATCTCCTTGCTGTCTGAGACTACCTATGGCATTGTAAATGGCAAGTCACGGCCCATGATGTCTGGGAAACTTTGGCTCAGGAGTTCAACATCACTGGCCCCTCTCAGGAGTTGAGTCTCCATGATGTTCTTCAACAACTTCAATGCAGGCAACTCTCGATGAAAGATTATTCCAGGGTGTTCCTACTTCTCTGTGAGCAACTAGCTGCTCTTGGACGCCCCGTACCTCCATTAAACTAGAGCCATTGGTATCTTTGCGGCCTTGGAGTGGATTTTGCAACATTTGCTGGTCCCGAACAGTGCTTGGTATTGCTTCTGCTTCACTCACCTTCATTGTCAGTGCACCATCTCTAGTGCTTGCCCCTTCTGTAGTACCTCAGTCTCTTGTTTTTTTATCTTTGTCCTGATCTTTCCCCATACCACCCTCACTGTTGCAGTATGCTCCGCCACGCATACATGATTCCTCTCACTGCCATGGTCATGGATGAGGCCACCGCGATCCTAGATGTCAGATTTGCGATGAGTATGGACACTACGCAGACAAATGTTGCTCCAGATATTCCATCCTCAAGTTCTGGTGGTTCTGCAAAAGCTAACTTTGCCATCGTTCACTCCTCGGTGCTTCCTTGTCTGGCCATCGGTCATGACCTTGGATTTCCTTAATTCAAGCATGCTGCAGTACCGCCTTATTTTCCCGCGTCTGGCGGATTTTCTCAATTTCAGCTTGGTGGCTCTTTTGGGCCTTACTCCATTGGGCCAGTTGGACAACCTGCTCTTGGCCATGTAACTGTCTTTCATCATGGGTCGCCTCTCACTAATTATTGCCAATCTGGTTATTCTACTTCAGGCGTGCATCCAACTTCAACCCAGTCTAGTGGACAATTTAATTCAAGTGTCCTACAAGGGACTTTTGAACCCTATCAGGCCCATTCGGTCATTTTTCACACCCCTGGGTCGTCCTTTGGGCCACCTCCTCACTTTGTCCCAGTTGCTCCCCGAGCCCATGGATCGTCTAGTGCATCGCCCTCTTAGTTTATTGGGCCTTCTAGTACCAGGCCCCCTCCTGCGGGAAACCACTCCGGCCTTGAACCTATTTCAGCCCCCCCAGCTGCCCCTAGCCTCTGTGAGTCCGCAGTTTCTGATTGGTACATGGATACTGGAGCTTCTGCCCACATGACATCCTCCCAGACTTCTCTTGATCAG
This sequence comes from Pinguicula moranensis, assembly GCA_028565015.1. Taxonomy (NCBI): domain Eukaryota; kingdom Viridiplantae; phylum Streptophyta; class Magnoliopsida; order Lamiales; family Lentibulariaceae; genus Pinguicula; species Pinguicula moranensis. The sequence continues at coordinate 3,291 of JAOWBN010015900.1, forward strand.
CTTACTCCCTATATGGGTAAGGCCGGTGTTGTTGGTAATGGTGCCCAATTATCTATTACTCATGTTGGCTCTGCTTCTATTGCTTCCTTGCCCTTACTTGATGTTTTAGTGGTCCATTCCCATACCAAAAATCTTTTGTCTAGCAAATTAATCTCTAATTTTTTTTCTTGTTATTACTTTCATTGATCACTGTTTTGTCATTCAGAGCCATCACACAGGACAGGTGGTGGCTTCCGGCCGACGTGATGGAGGCTTATATGTACTCGAACGTAGCATCCCTGCCTTTTATCCTCTTTTTCAGTTTTTCATCTTCGTAGTACCTTTGATTTATGGCATGCTAGACTTGGTCATACTTCATCCCATCATGTATCTCTCTTAGGTCATCATGGTCGTACTGTACTTACCTATATGCCCTCTTCCCCTCATTTTTGTGTATCATGTGAGATGACCAAGAGTCATCGTTTGCCTTTTGCTTCAAATGAACAACGTGTTTATAGGTTAATACATTGTGATCTTTGGGGCCTTTTCCGTCTTTATCTTTACATTGTTATTGGTATTATGTGCTTTTTATTAATGATTATTCACGTTTTACCTGGTTCTCAAAAATGATTATTCTCAAACATTGTTATTGGTATTATTCACTTTTTATTAATGATTATTCTCAAAAATAAATATGATTTTTTTTATGCATTCCTTCATTTTCAAACCTTTGTCGAAAAAAGAACATTCTACCTCTATTCAAAAATTTCAAAGTGATGGTGGAACTAAATTTACCAATCATCGATTTCAAAAAACATTTTCGTCATTATGGCTTTCATCATTTAATCTCGTGTCCCTATAAACCTGCCCAAATGTTCATGTTGATCATAAGCACCATCATCTCACTGAGATGGGGTGAACTCTTATTTTTCATTCTCATGCTTCTCTCTCTTACTGGGTTGATGCATTCAGTACTGCGGCTTACGTCATCAATCGGTTGCCATTACCTCTCCTTACAGGTATCTCTCTTTTTAAGTTACTCTATGGCGTTGCTCTTTGATATGATCATTTTTATCCCTTTGGTTGTCGTGTCTTTCCTTGTTTGTGTGATTGTGCCCCTAATAAACTTGCTCCACATAGTATTTCCTGTATCTTTTTGGGTTATAGCTCCTCCTACAAAGGCTTCCGCTGTCTAGATCCCTCTACCTCTCGTCTTTATATATCTCGGCATGCACGTTTTGATGAACTTTGTTTTCCCTTTCACATCTTCCTCTCTCTTTCCTCTCTCTCCAATCTTGACATATCTGTCTTTCTTGAACCTCCTAACAATGACCTCCCCTCTCCCTTACTCCTCTACCACCACTTGCCCCCCTTCCCTCACTCCTTCATCTTCTACCTTATCCTCTCCTTGCTCCCTCTGCCCCATCTCTCTTCCTACTCCCTCCTCTTCTACATTTCTGCCCAAAAATATTTCCTCCTCCTTCATTCCTATGACCGAACCCCCCTCATCCTCCTCTCCCTCTGTGGCCAATACCCCTTCCTCCTCTCTTACCCTCACTCTTTCCCCTCCTTCTAATCCTGTGACCATAGATGGCTCTCATTCCATGATCACCAGTGCCAAGGTTGGTGTGTTTCGATCTCGTGTTATTGCCGATTATTGAAATATTGTTCCTTTTGGTTTTCTTAAAGCACTCTTGTCTTCTACCAAACCCTGTGGTTTTTGGTCTGCTGCCAAGAACCCTGCTTGAATTTTTGCTATGGATGAGGAGATCGTTGCTCTTCATCAGAATCTGACTTGGAAACTTGTTCCTCGTCCTCTGCATGTCAATATTGTTGGTTCGAAGTAGGTTTTTCGTACAAAGTATCTTCCTGATGGTTCTGTGGATTGCCTCAAGGTTCATTTAGTTAATCGGGGTTTCACGTAGGTGCCTCGTCTTGACTACTTTGACACTTTTGGTCCTATCGTCAAAGCTATCACTGTTCGCACTGTTCACTCGCTTGTCGTGTCCCATGGTTGACCTTTACGTCAGCTTGATGTTAAGAATGCATTCCTGAATGGCCACTTAACTGAAGATGTCTACATCGATCAGCTTCCAGGGTATGTCAACCCCTTGTACCCTAGTCATGTTTGTCACCTTAAAAAGGCTATTTATGGTCTCAAACAAGCTCCTCGAGCTTGGTTTGAGCGGTTCGATACCTTTTAGGGTTTACCTGCAGCTGAGGTTATACTTATTTTTTCATTTTTGCTCGTGATTCTGCCCTCATCTACTTGCTCCTCTATGTGGATGATCTCATTGCTACCGGCAGCAGTATTTCTCTTCTAGATTATTTTGTTTCTCGTTTGCATACTGAGTTTGCCCTCAATGATTTCGATTCTCTCATTTATTTCCTTGGACTTGAGGCCTCCTTTACTGATACAGGTTTCTTTCTAAGTCAGTTGAAATATGCTTGTGACATTTTGGCTCGTACTCAACTTCTCGACAGTCGTCATGTCAGCACACCTATGATTGTCTCACTGTGTCTCTCCTCGGATGGTGATCTGCTCCCAGATCCAACTCTTTATCTCTCTCTTATCGGTGCTCTTCAGTATCTCACTATTACTCGCCCCCGACTTGTGTAATGCTGTAAACTCTGTTAGCCAGTACATGCATGCTCCCACTGAGCTTCATCTTTAAGCAGTCAAAAGAATTCTTCGATATGTTAAAGGGACTCTCTCCATGGGTTTGCGTTTTACTGTTTCTTGTCCCTGTTTCTACAATTGCTTATTCTAATGCCAATTGGGTCGGGTGCCCTATCACTCATCGATCTACCTATGGATATGCCATATTTCTCGGTGATAATCTGGTTTCTTGGAGTGCGAAAAAATAGCCTACTATTTCTTGATCGAGTTGTGAGTCTGGGTATCATGCTCCTGCCATCGTTGCTGTTTAGATTCTTTGGCTCCGTCATCTGCTTTATGATCTTGGGATTCCCCTACCTCGTCCTCCTCTACTTCTTTGTGATAACAAAAGTACTATCCTCTCAAGCACCAATCCAATTGCTCATAAACGGTCTAAGCATGTGGAGTTGGATTATCATTTCATTCACGAGCAATTCTACTCATTTGTTCCATCGTCACTATAACTTGCTGATTTATTTACCAAAAGTCTTTCTCGTGAGACTTTAAGTTCTTTCGATCCAAGCTTTACATGGTTTTAAATCCCACGCTCAGCTTGCGGGGGGTGTTGGCCATATGACATGTTCAGAAAATGACACACAAGAGCAATACAACCCATTAACCGAGGACATAAATTCGGACTATGCTAACACCTACATCAAGGGACTCATGGGCTGGTTTGCTGGATTGGCCATTCAACCAAAGATATTGTACCTTCATGGACGTTAAACTCATCTCTTTGTCTATAAAACTCGTGCTCACAACATTGAATGCAAGCTTGATAAATGGAGTCTGCTATTCCTGTAATGCCTCAATGAATGCTACCTCATAAAGCTCACTTGCACACACTTTCCATACTCAATACAAAAACAAACAAATACAAGAGAAATACATGGTTTCTCATATCTTCAGATGAGATGTAACTATAAAAATATATAAACTCTATGTTGTATAACACAAAAGTGAAATGCAAAACATAAAACATGTAGTTTATTTTACCTTCTTCCACATCCATATACCTATGTCCTCCATAGTTGCGCTACGTTCTTCATGGAAAATTGAGTCCATGGAGATTTTGGAAATTTAGTTGAAGAAAACTATAATTTTCATTGATAGAAAATTCTTCTGAAGGATTGTTTTACAATATTGAGCACATATTTATAGATCTAGAGATGGAGATAAGATTAATCTAGACTACTGTCATTTGCAGGGATTGAAGGGGTGTTGGCTCCTGTTCTTTGCAGTCTTGAGAAGTTGTCTATTTGATGGAGCAAAGGTCGTCCAGATTGTGGTTGAGAAATGAAGGATGTGTCTGTCGTGTCATCTCTCGCTTGAAGGTCAAGGATTGCAGCGGTAAAGTCTGGAGCAGTTGATGTAGCAATCGACGAAAATGATATAGCGCAAGACAAAGAGCGCAAGACAGAGTCGATTTCACCATTATACCCCCGTATTGAACACTGGCACAAAAATCAAATGGGGTATAATTGTCCATTTTATGTTGTCTTGCGCTATATCAATTCTCAGCAATCGATGTAGCAGCTGCGTCAACATATGGTGTGTAAGACTTATTGTAATGTTCTTAGGATTATGTTATATTTAGGTGACATTTCTAGGGTTGTAGTAACGTGACTTATCAACTTAAATATTAGGATACAAAAGCTTAAAATAAAAACACTCATATATATATAATATTTCCATCCTAGACTGTCTAATTTATTCGTGTTTTAAATCTTTTATCTTTTTTTTTTTATCAACCATCATCTTCAACCTCTCACATACATATATATATATATACATATATATATACATACATATATATATATATATATATATGCGTGAATCAAATGAACCTCCGAGAAGCTTAATGAAAAAAAATCTCGTTGAAGCATGGCAAGTGGGAGAATACTTCAACATACCTCGTTTCGTATACTACAGTCGAGTTTCCGACCGGTCATGATAGAACATACGTGAATGGATCCTCAAAGTGCCATAAAGGCCGAGGCAAATAAAGAAGGCAAGCTGAGGTGGAGGGAAGGAAGAACTCTGGGGAAGGAAGGTCGGTTGTGGGCCCCTTGTACCAGTTAGGGTACCCTATGATCTCATCCTTCCCCAACTTCTCCATTCTAAGGAAAAAAACAAAAATTGGCAGTTAAGGAAGTGGAGGACATTCTATGTCCACCTTACTGTCTGTGGCGAAAACCAAGGGCAGATCTAGAAAAAAAAATTAGACCGGGCTAAAAAAATTTTTTAGCTGGGTTATATATTTTTGTTAGGTGGGTTGGTGGATGAATAAAATAGTGTACTTACTCAACAGTTATTAGACAATAATAATTTTATTAGCACAAAAAATAATAAAAAATAATATACTATAAAGTAAAATTTCAATAAAAATAAATATAAAAATATATAATCTTATAACAAAAAAAAATATTTTTTTACAAAATAAGGCCCGTAGGGTACGGGGGTGGGGGCAGGTCGGGCTCCCTACATCCGCCATTGGTGGAAACCCCAACAGTTTTGGCCGCGGACTGTAGAAAAAAATTATCCTTTTTTGTGGTAAGTGGAGAAAACATATCTGCCAAAATATCAAACTTAATTTTGTCATTGAACCTACTCCTCACTTGAACTATTATAGTTCAGGTCTAATAAAAGTCATTTTGTTCGATCTTGATTCCGACCAAATAATTATAGTGAAGCCAAATTTTTTCAAGATAGAAAGATATTGTTTTTTCTAGATAAGTGAAATAGCAGAGGTTTGATCCCTAGATCTACTGAGATTTAATTATTTTTTCAATCACTTGGCTAAGGATCCCTAGATCTAAAGATTCTGTTAATATTCATAGAAAAAAATGAGTAGGGTAAGAAAGTTGACAGTCAAAAACAGGATACAGAGTTTGTCTTTATCCCAAATCTGGGTCGGATCCATGGATACGTAATGGGCCATTCCAAAAGGGGTTTCATAATTGAAGATGGACCTACTTGCCCCTCGCCTCCATGGGAATTTTCCTTTCTTTTCTTATTTCGTGATTGTCTAAGAATAATAAAGGCAGGCAGGCCCCACACATAAATTAACAATATGTATTTGTATAAATATTTTATTTATGATGTCCAAGTAGATAGATATTTTATTTATGATGTGAATGGAGAGTGCGACGCACATGAGAGCTGCTACAGCGCACGAATTTATTGTGCACGAATTGCGCACGAATAGGTAAAATGACCGTTTTGCTTCTGTATTATATAGGGGCGCTATGTTTAACACGAGGGTAAAATGATCATTTTGCCCGTTCGTGCGCAACAAATTCGTGCGCTATAGCATTTTCCGACACAGATTTCCCCACCGTTCCTTTACATTGAACTTGGCCCCCGAACCATAAATTTCCAAGTTTCTTGGCGCACATGCAAGCACAACTTGTCCTACCTTAGAATAATTTGAGACCATACAATTATTCGTCTATGATCAATAGTAATAAATGATGTTTGAATCTTTTCTTTCGAAGCATGTGGAGGATAAAATGGAATATGAAAAAAAAATGAGTTCCTTGTTTAATGGTTAACTCGGGCTATAGTTCCAGATCCAATTTTTTTTTGGGTCCAGAAAAAAAAAAGTGTGCGGCTTATAGTATTTTTCTTCTCTTATTCACTTTCTCCTTTTAATTTTATAATTTTTGAGTGTTTGCAAAAACTATGAAAAAATAGAAAAAGTTATAAATATAAGGTTGCCCTCAAAATTTTAAGATAACTAAATAGTATTTGCAGTTAAATTTTTTTAAGACAACTTTTATTTATTTACAAAATTATTATTATAAATAGAAGTAAAAAAAAATAACTCGTTACCTACTTCAGATAAATGAGTTCTGACTAAAAAAAGAATAATGAGAAACATAAACGGAGTTTTAAAATATTATTTCAGAAATAATCTAAACAAAAAAGAAAAGAAAAAATAATTTAATTTTTGAGAGGTACAAAATAGGCCCAAAGTATAAAAATTGAAATTGGACTCTATATCTTTATTTCTGTTTATTTATATTGTTTTCTTTTAAAAAAGAAACGAAAAATCGGGCTATATTATTAAAAACATTCCATTCTTGTCTACTTCTAAATATGGATAAAATTTACAAACAGAAAAAGTCATTCAGGCACCATATCGATGCAATTCAAAAAGAGGGCAAAAATCATGGCATTACATAGCAATATTTTTTGATCGAAACTTTGATCGCATTCCCATGTTTTCGTGGAGAATTTGATTTTTTTTATAGGTAGAATATTCGAAATAAAAATTTATAAATATATAAATTTCTTTATAATCCCTTAGGGAGCAAGATAACTATGTGATAACTGGTCTTACAAAAAAAATACTATGTGGTAACTGGATAAATGCTGGTGTTATATACACGCAAAGGCTGTTTAGTATTTTTTTTTCGGGAAGCAGGATTGCAATCATACAATACGGTACTATAGTCGAATAACACTCGATTCCCAATTCAAACATCGATGCCTGGATGAAAATGGGTCAAGTAATCATGCCATCCTATTTGCGAATTACCCTTGCACTTCTGACTTATTTACAACAATGTCATCCTATATATTTTTTGGTTTTCTCAGTTCAATACCATCGTTTTGATTTTTTTTTTTTTTTGAAAAGCCAAATTTAATATACACGGTAAAAGCTATTTACAGATAGAGCAAGGGGAAAAAAAGACATATCATAGCATAAAGAAAATTCTGGCCCAGACTAGATGTGTCACCAGAACAGGGACGCATAGAATTGAAGACGGCGGTTGGATTCTTGATCATGAGCTGTAAAATCTGCCTTTATGACAATACCCTCCGGTATGGCTAAAGCTGATCTGGCACATGGCTCTCCTAACGTCATGAATGCACAAG